>OW679195.1:119352709-119417630 GCA_940337035.1 Agriotes lineatus | reverse complement strand
GCACAGAGCTGGGGTAAGCAGGCAACTGCAAGAAGTCAAGGCAAAGCTCAAATCGTAAGTTAGATTCACAGTTTTGTCAATTAACGTAAATTAAAAGGTTGGTGCAAAGTAAAGCCAATAAATAATTCAACAAATCTATCACCAAAGGGATTTATTACATGCAGGTTAATCAAATTTGCATATCAGTTTAATTGAATGAGTACAGTTCTATGAACTTTTTAAATAAAGATAAGAAAGACAGAATGTTCAATAACGTGCAAAAAGAGCACAATACCAGATCGAATAAGGTATAAGAAAGTGCAGCAGTAATATCTGAAGAAATGGTGAAAATCAGACAGGTTTTTACAAAAAAATGCAAGAAAATCACACCATAGGAAATGGTCCAGATTTGTGTATAAAATAAGTCAGTGTAATGACACAAGTGAACAGACAATTAAAATAAAACTTTGTGAGTGGCGCTAGAACTTAAATAAATTGCAAACATGGACAAACAATAATTTAGAAATAAGAATATGTACAGTTTTATTAATTAATTTGTAAATTTAGATTATAAGAATTTGCATTGTATTCGGTTAACATCCGTTTTTATGTAGCCAGATAGGCAATTGTTGTTAACGAGTGGGAGAGAAACAAATGATAATAAATGAATTCAAGACAAGCCAAATTGTGTCTCCAGATTATTTAACTTTTATACCAGTTAACATTAAAATAAATTAATAAAAATTATACCGGCTTGATCAGCAGATCCTAGTGCAGATGTGTGAATGTGGGCAATAAAATCCAGCACATAAAAATTATTTTCTACGGTGACCGTTTCCGAGAAGATCGGCAGACCAGTTCAGCTTTCCGAGCATCAGTTGCGGGCTTCAGCCAAGGTCCAGAGCCTGTGTGAGAGTGTCAGCAGTTCCGCCCGGTGTGTACGAGGTCAGCACAGCAGCTACAGCATCCCGGGATTCCAGCATCCAGCCGCAAACTGCAGGAGTAGCCCTCCGAACCACCAGCCGCAGCCTAAGTAAGGTTAAGGTTAGTGATATCAAGCAAATAAGCGTGCTAGAGCTACGAAATTTATCACGAGGAACGAGCTTGTTGAGAGGAGCCGGTCCCAGTTTTACAATACGTCAAAATAGTACAGGAGTTCCAGAATTTGTAAATCTAAGTTGAGGTTATGTAGGGAAGCCTTAATCAAACAATTGATGCGAGGGACGCTACTAACGATCTAAAACAAAATACAATTAGGAACGCTTAATAAAGCGCGAAATTTGATTTACCTGTTAATTTGTTCATGGATTTGCTTTTAAATTCACTAATCAACGAAGAATCGAACCGCACGTAAGATCAATTTAGTAATAGATAATTTTGACAGCGCAGCGAGTTTGCGCATTTGCTACTTCTAAATTTCATAGCCCAGTGGCGTAACACGGGGATTTTTATTTTGAACAAGTAGGGGAACCCAACCAGATTTTGAGTCCATGTCTATCAAAATTGAGCTAGCCATAACTTATTTTATTTGCAGACGTGTGCTATACTAAAAATGGGCAAAACACAGATTCAATAAACCCATTGATACGGATAATTATTGATTTTAATCAGTTAAAAATTTGATTTTAAATTAAAATAAAAATATGTGTAGGGTATTCATTTATTTAACTCATAATAATTATATTAACAATATACCTTTACAATATATATATATATATATACCTGGAATGAAACTGGTACAATTTCAGACAAATATATACAGAGTGAGCACCTGAAAAAAATTAAATTTTGTTTATTTTTGCGTTAATTTTGAAATAAAAAGAAGTAATAACTTTCACATATGTCAGGCTTTACAGTTGCCGAAAATAGGACTCAACAGATATAGGATAACGTCACAAGAGTCTAAACGTTTCAACAATAACACCGTTCTGTTCAAGAGAGGCGCGCGCCGCCCTCGGTCCAATGTCTCGATGGCGCAGATGAAAAATCGATGTGGTTACAATCTGCTTCGTAGATGCGGCGGAGTTCAAATCCCTCCCGAGCGCTACATTTTTTTATTTAAAAATGTATTTAATGTATTAGAAACGTGAAGATATTTTTACTCCTAACTTAATCTGATTTTTAAAATTATTTAGTGTCACAACGTCGAAGAGGGAAGTTCTGCGTAAAGCCTTTTACAGATTTTTTTAGAAGTTGTAAACACTCTGCGCGTATGCGATTTAACAGACACTTACTTATGCTGACGTCACGCCGGAAACCGTTCGTCTCGTTCTTCAGGTGGTATTGGCTTGGCTGGAATGACCAAAGATTGAGGAAGCAAGGAATATACCCAAAACAACGAGAAAACATACGATGTTAAAAAACGCAGCGACAACGGAAAAACTTGGAATAAGATCAAAGCTCTAGACTCGAATCCGCTGACGAACATTCACAGTGGCCCTATGCTCCTACTGGGAGCTACAAGATGTATATACAAAAGACAGCAGTGTACTCATAGATATAACACTTAATTAAAATAACTTTTATGCAAATTAGTAAACCCAGTGTGAAATAAATTGTTGATACTTTCAACACTCATTTTAAATTTGTTGCTTTTACAGGTCTTGAGTTTCCTTTTGTTATTTGGAAAGAATATGTGTAATTATTTGTGTATAACTAGCTTTCAGTGTTTAGCGGTCTTCCATTACAGAAATTGTGATTAAGGATAAAATTCCGACTCAAAAATTGCAATAAAAATATAACACAAACATTTTCTTCTACTTATAAAGTGCCCCTTAATAACCTAACATGGACTAAATCTGCCATATTTCAGCAGCCTTTTTACGTCGACAATCATTTGTTTTTTTGGGCACAGCTACATTATTACTTACCTTAGGTTACAGACGAAGGTATTTTTACCTAACATCAAAGGCAAGCCCTACTTTAGGAATAGCATTTCCTCAACGAAAACGTGCTGAACAATATTTGGATGCCGTTTTTAAGGAATCTGAAGGAGTGATAGCCTCTCGGCGGATTTTAAAATGTTATCCATCAATTCATCAACTCACTTACCAACTAGGTTTAGAAAACAAATACCTACATTCGAATAGTTGAAAGGGTGTAAAAATAAAAATGAAAATCTGGAAGTTTATAAAAATTCGACAAATAGTCCAGATATTTTGGTTCTCATTCTATGATAACCAATTCTTTAAAAATGTATTTTGTAACCAGTCAGTATAATAACTATAAAGTTGTAAAAATGCATTTAAAATACACAGATAAAACAATAACATTTAGAATGAACCAATGACAGAAGAATAAACGAAATATAAACCTTCTCTCATCTGGAGAAATATATAAAGCAGCCTTCAATAAAATGTTTAGTTTTAGTTTTATCCCTAGCTTAGTACTTTTTACCAAAAGGATGTGCAAACGTTTCTAAAGTGTTTGAAATAGTAGTTTATCTTACTAGCAAAAGTTTCTTGAAAACGTTAGACATAAATATTTCAAAATTAAACTGTCAAATAACTTAAAATGCCTGTTTACAGATACACGGTCCGGCAACGACATAATGTGGGGTAGTAAAATATATTACTAAGACAATGAGAATTACGTAATGTGTATAAAAGTTGTAGCTACGAAGGTGGTGCACATTACTAAAATAGTTTTGGTTATATAGAGTGGCTCAAAAAAGTGTGACAAATCAAACTTACTTTATATGAAATCCTCTATATTGAGGCTATGTAGCTTAAAACTGTTGGAGATATTAACGATTTTATGCAAAAATAAATGCTGAACTTCAAGCGGCTGCTGTATTTACCTACATAGTCTTCTTGGAGTTTATTTTGCATCAACGAAGTTAGATATATTCATGTTTATCCGCGTCATTAGTACTATTCGATCTTTTATTGATGTTTGACACTAGCCGAAGTAATTAGTTACTGAACCTAGCGCCCTTGTCATTTGTTATGTACCGGTATTTCGTTTGAGCTAGTTATTTGGAATACTAAAAGTTACTATGTTGTTATCGACTCTTACAAGGTAATGCGTAAAAAAATTGGCACCCATCGGGATTGGTATACAATAGTATGCAGAAATAGTAAAAACACAAATCTGATGGATGCCGGTCGGTACCTGCTTTAATATTGGTTCACCGAAGAAACTATAGTGAATGGAAAAATTACTTGTGGAGATATATATTGCTGTATTTACAATAAGGTAACAACGCCTTTAAAATTAAACAAGTAAATTTTTGAAAAGATAAAGGCGATGCTGAAAAAACATTTATGGCAATTCATAAAAACCATTACCGAATGACTAAAAAAACTAGCAGAAAGCTCGATATTAAAAATGTGTATATAAAATAACATGCTTCTTATTACAAAAATTAACATAGAGTAAAAACTTGCAACTTAGTCAATGTCAATAGAAAAATATTTGGAACAAAGCAGTAATGTAAACTGCACACTTAACTGAAGAATACGTACCACAAACATGAAATTTTATATGAGCTCGCATGCCAAGAAATTATATTCTGTTCAACCTTAAATAATAATGGGTAAATAAACAATAGTGTAGTGCTACGCATATGTGTCGAGCAGCAGAAACAGATCACAGAACACCTGGAGATCACAATAGCACGTTACAAAGGGAACTCCAAGTCCGAACGAGTTAGTCGAAGCTTCGGGTTAGTTGTTACAGTAACAAACTGATTTAACGACACTTGAGAGTAAAGGAGTGCCAAATGCTTTTAATATAGTCTGGGAGACGTCAACACTTACCCTAGAAATCTCACCAAACTGGCCACGGCTTGATACTCTCAGGGAGATGGGCGTGGTCCTAGAGACGGTACACCACAGAGCAAGCGTAACTGTATACATATAGGGTGTTGCAAAAGAAACGGGCGCCACAAATTTCAATCGGGGAAACCTACGCTTAACCGAACCTTGAAGGCCAAACGGGGCGGGAAACAAATGCACGACCTCATGACACTGCAGCGGTAAGCACCCCAACTTACCTGCAACGCTTAAACACTCAGGCGTCGCCATATATTTATCTTTACACAGTAACCTGAAAGTAGGCATGCACAGACTTGTCGGAAATTATAAGACCTCGTTCGATATACCATTTTATTCGTCTCACACATCTAAATCAATTTTACACAAAAGTAAAAACAGTAGTACATGGACTAACTACATAGCCCAGCTGGGGGGCGCCTTAATTCAAATAGACTATACTACTTAGCTAGCACGCTGCTAACTTACTTCGTTCTTAATAAGCGGCGCCGGTAAACGGCAATGTAACAATAAATAATCGCACAAGTTATGCATGTAGAGTTAAATGAATTAGTTTAATAAGCAGCCTTTGCAAAGCGACAATGTAACAATATATGATCGCATAAGTTATGCATGTACGGTTGAATGAATTAGTTTAATAAGCGGCTTTTGCAATGCGGCAATGTAACAGTAAATGAACGCATAAGTTGTGCATGTGCAGTTGAATGAATTAGTTTAATAAGCGGCCTTTTCAATGCGGCGCTATAACAATAAATGCACGCATAAGTTGTGCAGGTACAGTTGAATGAATTAGTTTAATAAGCGGCCTTGGCAATGAAGCAGTAATGCCCGCATAAATTATGCACGTACAGTAAATGAAGCACACAAAAGTTAGTTAGCTATTATTAATATTCACACACTACCTGATTGGGCCAGCGGAGCGATTACGTCACGGTGCTGGTAAGCCTGCCTCTACAACGAACATACCGTCGGCAAACGTGGGTATCGTGCTTCCCTCAACAAGATTTCCCCTAAAATGGCGGAGTCTGGTTTAATTTCCTTCTTGGGAAATCGGAACGAAAGCTGGCGAGACCGAAAGATAATCAGCTTTGCAGTTTGGATCCTCGCAGCTAACGGGAGAAAGGACCCTCATGGCACAACAAAATTTTGCAAAGCTGGCGGTCATACGAACAAACCAAAGGCACACAAAACCACACACACCACCTCTCGCCTTCGTAGTCCCTAAAGAACTCTCGCAGCCAAGCGACTTTTTCGCCCCAGACGCCTATCTCGTGCTCGCACCTGCAGCCAATGAGCTCGCAGACTGTCCCGTGTGAGAGAGAGCGCGACGGTATTGGAAACAAAACTTTAGAGACATATCTTGCTTGCTCCAATTGACTGTGTTTTTAAATTGCTGTGGCGAAACGAATACAGCTGCGACAGACGTCTAGAGCCCGGAACGTCTACGCTGAACCTATTTGAGAACCAAAAGGTGCTTGCATGTCACCTTTAAAATTTTTAGATGCAAGTATTATACGAGAAAATATGACTGAAAAAAAACCTATATACAAGCAGACTCGTCATTTTTGTACCGAAACTACTCCAACAGGTCACGCACTTGCTGAATTTAAAATGGCCTGACATAGGTTTCGAGCAATTTCCAAAGTGGTAAAGAAGGCACCCAACACATACAAGGCAATGGTGAAGGTGTCTATGTAACCCTGTAAACAAAAAAAAGCATAAGAGCCGAGAAGAGTTATTTAAAACCATGTTTTAGGTCAATATGACAAGTTTACAGTTAATCACAGCCAGATTAGAGAAAATCTTAAATAACGTTTTTGGTCACGGTTAATTGGGGGTATATAAACGAGTCGCGGTTTTTTAACGTCCTTTCGAAACACATTAACGTAAAAACTACGTCGGTTTAACTCCTGAAATTTTACATAATTCCGAAGTCGTTAGTTTTAAAATGTAAATATAATTACAATTAAATCTTGCATACATCTGTGTGCCACTACAACAAAAATTTGGTGTACAATCATTCCAGTTATAAAGCAACAATATTTTTTTTCAAAAATGTAGGTGTGTGCGGGGGTGCAAGTTAAAGGCGGTACGAATTGTAAGCATGTGCTTGGAATTCCTTGACATCGTGGAGTTTAGCAACGTAGGAAGCAGGTCCATCCGTAACAACAGAAATTCAATATTAGCGCGGGTGACCTAAAATGCAGATTTAGGCTGAATAACATTACAACAGTGGCGTGGTACATGGTAGCCGGCACACGTTTTCCTTATGTAATTCAAATTAGCTCGCAAAATTGTGAAATGTTTCTTAACAAAAATTGTTAATCACTCCTTTTAAGAAGCAAAATTTTTAGTGATTAACATAAGAAGTCAATTCTTTTATCTTTTCTTGTAAACCCCTATGAACCCACGAAATTAAATAATTTGTTTATGATTAGTAAATTCACAATTTTTAATAAATTTGATAATTATAAACCCTCAGATAGAGTTTCCCTTATTGAGTGTCATGCTATGCAATTATAAAGTAGTGGTAACGTAAATAACTTATGCTTTTGATATCTTGAGTAACAAAGCTTCCCCCAACATTGTTTTTTAGCATTTGCAGTTAAACAAGGCCTGTATAGTCCATATCTTATCTATCGCAGCAAGCTCTTCAACATTTATACTCTTTTGTGCAGTCGCTATCAGCAGATAAACGTTTCGTGAGTTACTGGGTGGTTGGTAAGTAAAAAAAAAGGAATATTTTCGGCAGTATGTTTCCTTTCAGTTTCTAAAATTGTTTTAAATGCTTTTCTTATATTCAATATTAGCCACTCGTGCATGTTTACCATTTTTAAATAATCTTCATGGCTGCTATTAAAAATATATTGATTTTTCTGGATTTAATTGGTTTTTAGGAATTAATCATTTATTATTTTGGTATTTTTCGACTTCGGTATTTTATAATTACTAATAGGGCACTTCTTTTTTGCCATCGAAAGCGGCTGATTATCAAGCACAATGAAACTCAAACATTTATCAAGCGAATTTTCTTTTCTGACATACTTACAGAAGAGTCATATCGTTGGTACCTATACACCTTACAAGTTCTCAGACATTTTTCGCAGAGAACGTGCTACTCAGAATCAACCTGAAGGTTTCCCTTTATTTCCATCTCGAAAATAGTTCTTTTCGTTCACCAAAAAACCGCATGTGGTTATAGTTAACAACTTATAATGTTTCCATCTATGCTGGTTTCCACGCAGAAAGCCATTTCATTTCCTTGCGCCTTCTTCCAGTCAACCAGCATCTCTAAACAGTCAAATTCAGTCCAATTGAAACGGTACTCAAGTTTTCAGTTTCTTCCTGATATTTTGCGGCCTTCAGACAGTTATCAGCAGGACCAAATGTCGAAATTTCGTTCGATGGCATGGGTGCACTCATCGCATTCCCTCCGATGTCGTTTACTTATCGAAATGCCCGATAAGACACAGCACTATACTTTTACTATATATTGCGATAAATTTTTTAAATGTTATTTTAATACTTGGTACTTTTAGCAAGTTAATGCCACCTGTGATAGAAGGATGTGCTGCCCTTTCGAGAATTAAATAAATAAAAGATACTTTTACAAAACAACTTCATTACCACACACTCGCAATTGCAGCCGTTCTAAATGACGACAAGACAAAGAATAATCGGTACACTATTGTTTCCTAACAAACATACGATTTCATAATTAATCATAAAACAAACATTCGGTTGTTGTACGAAATTTCAGCCGACGTTCACATGTAAATCTTTATGTAAACAGTAATAGAACAAGGCCTATTGTCTCTGGCTACCTTACAAAAAGATTTGGCAGTCCCGACTTCTAAAATAAGGCATTATTTTGTAATTCTATTGGCCCATTTGTGATGTCTGATGTCCTTTAACCAGAAAACTTGTAAAGGCCTCGGAATAATAGATTGTCCTAATGGTAAACGACAATAGGAATAGAAAAGGGTTGTGAATTATGGAACAAAGTAGCCGTAGAAAGTTACAAGATTCGCCGACGACCAGGCTGTTATTTCTGGAGATAAAGAAGAGTGCATTGCCAGACAGTGAAAAGAAACATATAAAGAGTGGGGCATTGACATGGATCTACAAAAAACATTAGTGCGGATCAAATCAACCTAATTCTTGAAGGATCAGATGAAATACACTGCTGAAAGTGGGACAAACAATAAATAAATTAAATCAAGAACAGTACAAGCAAGAAACGCACTAGAATGTATAAATGCAATCCTATAGAATAATAACATAACAAAACTGTCTTTTTTACGAGTACAATCTTCTTCTTCTTCTTCTTTATCAGCTCAATGACGTCCACTCCTGGACATAAGCCTTTCCTAGGGTCCTCCATTGGTATCTGTCTCTCGCATGCTGAAGCCAATTTTTTCCAGCAAACTGCCTTATATCATCTACCCATCTGCGTTGTGGTCTTCCACGACTTCGATTTGTTTCCCGCGGTCGCCATTGCAGCAGTTTGTTTGTCCATCTATCTGTCAATTGTCTAGCTATGTGCCCCGCCCACTGCCACTTTAGTCGCGATATACGTTCAATGACATCAACGACTTTGGTTTTCGATCTTATTACTTCATTTCGTACTTCATCCCGTAGCGAGGTTCCTAAGATTATTCTTTCCATGGAGCGTTGGGTGACTCGAAGCCTAGTTGCGCTCTGTTTAGTTAATGTTATCGTTTCGAGACCATAAGTAGCAACAGGCAAGACACACGTGTTGTACACTTTTCGTCTAAGGTTGATCGGTATGTTTTTGTCTTTTAAGATGTATTGCAATTTCCCAAACTCAGCCCAAGTCAGCCCTATTCTCCTTGTTATTTCTGCTGTTTGGTTTTCCTTGCCTAGTGTGATGAGGTGGCCTAAATAGATGTATTCCTAGACCTTCTATATGCCTTCGTCTTCTATGGTTATTTGTACATTTTCGTCAGGGCTCATCAACTTAGTTTTTTTAAGGTTCATTTTAAGTCCCACTCTTTTCGATGCTTCATTTAGGTCTTGCCTCATTTGTTTTAATTCTTCTGTATCGCTAGACATGATAACGAGTACAATATTAATATGCAATTGAAAAAAGTAATCAAAATTATAACTTTTCTACTCGCTAGGATTAAATGGTTCTTTTAGATATCCACACTTTTCTTTCTTTGTAGTACAAGGCGTGCACCACTAGTAGCTGCACACATTAAAACTGCGTAATAGCATCCTGCCACATGGAGAGTACAGTGTCGATGTAAAGAGAATATAATTCACAAATAACGCCATAGATCATCCTCAATCAAAAACGTTCAGCACTTCTTAATGGTTTTGAAAAACCATGTTTTCGTACAAGTTACTGCTGTGAAAATTACTATTTTATATACAAGATTTTTTTAAATCGACTGTGTGTGATTTCTAGAGCACCTCGTAGCGTAAAAAGAAGTCGAAAAATACTGTAGGGCTTTTGGCGCAGATTTATGGTTAAGGAAATACTTTGTGTTCAAGTGTCCAAGTTACGGATACGTTTTGATCATAACAACAGAAGGCCTAAATTTATTGGGCTGATAGTTAATATAGCATTAGATACGAATATAAGACAGAATATTGGTCGCTACCACTACAATGTACCTTCAGAAGCCTCAAGGAGCACAGTCGAGTTACGAAACGCCTGTGACGAAGGATAAAGGGTCGGCATTATCTGATGGCGAAAGTTATATTTGGTGTTTTGCCGGCTGGTAATTATCGGCCTAAATTGACTAACTCGTCGAGATGGGTTGGGGTTCCAGCTAAGCTGCAAAAAAAACAATGGGAGAGGGCGCCAGGTCCTCGACGTCGACAAATCTTTGGGTCGGACCTCCCCAAGGTAAGAGATAAATCCAGCAAACCAAATAATAGCAAAACCAATACCTAGTAACAGTATTTATTTCAACAATTGGTTCTATAGTGCAAACATCAATGTTAAAAATGGACAGGTAAATCGACATACATAGGCGACAATAAATATTAGCATAAACAATCCAATAACTAGCCTAAACACATTAAAAAAGATAGGCGCTGCATAAGCAAATATAAATGGGCGAGCTGCATAAATATGTTTAATTTTTCAATAATATAAGCATGAATACAATAATGAAAAGCTGACGTTGGTTTTAAGCAACAGCAATTAAGTTGATACTCAATTTTGAGAAAGCTCACTAGGGAATGAAATCACTTAACCAGAAGCCTCATGAAGTGGAAGTTCGTACAAGACCGACCGCGTCGCGTCGGCATGATTCCGGCGAGCAAATAACTATAAAAACGCAGGTGCAAATTAGCACGCACCCTATGAAGCAAAGAGCCGCAGTACAGATCGATGCAAGCGCTAAGCTAACCTTAACCCCGGTGGTTAGTTTTCTCTGATATTATGACAGTGTCCAAAATTTAGAAGGGGGCGAAATAACTTCAGATTGCATGAGCATACAGGGTCGAAGAGATCTCTATGATAAACTCATTATTCTTGTTATGACAGTTCAAGTAATGGCTTGAATACGCACCTAACAATGATAACAAATAATCGCAAATTACTTTTCGAATACTTAAATTTTGGTTGTTAGGTTAACGCGAGCGGTACGTTAGCCACAAACTTTTCCAGTGCGCGCTAACCTTAATACTTATCTAATCTCAACAGCTGAGTTTTGAGAGCACTGTCCTAAACAAAACCCAACAGCAGATCCCGTCGTTAAATACCGTCAGATCGTAACTTAGGTAAGTTCGTGCGCCCTAAGAAGGTTAATTGAGTAACTGAGTTTTATAATGCATTACAGGGTGTCGAAACTCGCAAGCTAGCTTCGACACATTTGACGTGATCGTAGCGAAATGCTTCACAGCACCAGAGTAAGTAAATTAAACGTAGCTACCAACACCGCGAAAGTAGCCTCTAAACTATCATGCTATCAAACCACTGGCGCTAATAATGCAGCTACCAATAAATTAATACTAAACTACATAAGGCGGGACGAATTGTGTGAAATGCCCTAATATCGTCTATACCAGTGATTCCCAAAGTGGGCGATATCGCCCCTTTGGGGGAGCTGGAACGATCCAGGGGGGCGATTGTAGCCTCGGATGCTGGGGGCGGTGAATATAAATAAGGGGGCGGTGAAACCTGAAAGAAGGAAGAGAAGATAAGAAGATTTAGAAAAGCCATTCGTACATATTTCATCAGTTGTGTAACATAGTGTAAGATTATTTTTCAAATAAACACACAAAATGCAAGTTACGGATTTATTTATTCGATGAAGACTATTTACCATTATTAAATGTTCTTATTCTTTTTCATACCATTGGTTACTTTATTTATTCAGTCTGTTTATTCTCAGTTTCTTTAATTTTACTTTATCACGCCCTTTAATACATCATCCAGAAAATAAATACCATTATAATAAAGGGTTTTTATTATTCAAATTTGCTTTTACTCAAAATACAGGTTACAAATTCAGAAAAGATTTGTTTATTTTAAAAATATCATTTTCTCTAGCAATAATTTATACAAAATTTCTATATAGTATATTTTATTATAACATTTCATAATTGACTTTTTCAGATAATCATTTGAGTTTAGCTTTCACTTCAGTTATTCCGATTGTCAGTTAATACCTACAAATTAAAATCTAAGCTCTGATGTTACCAAACAACTATCTCAACTAAATCAATTTATATGCTCGAACCTTTTTAATAAATTATTCACAATTTAAAGTAACTGTATCTAATGTATCATTCATTAAACAATTTTCAAATATTTATGTTGTACTTTTAATGTATAAATCCCCCTTGTACTTTTTAGTTGCTAATTAATTTATTCTTTCAAAATAATTTCTTACCTAGAAATACTCTTATAGATAATTATCAGTCTCAAGAAGCTCCCACTACAATATCTTTCTGTTTGTTCGCTTAAAAAATGTAGATTTCCAGGTGGCGCTGAGTAAGTTTTTTTCTGAAAAGGGGGCGGTAGGCCAAATAAGTTTGGGAACCACTGGTCTATACGATTAATTTGCTAATACATTTACACACCCCAATTAACCATTTCGTGTGATCCTCACAGGCTTGGATGGCACGTGACAAGCTAGAAGCCGGAAGCGCTTCCGTGGCACACCTGGGAGCATCAAGGGCACGAGTAGCAGAAACCGCCAGCTTCCGGCAGCGGAAAGGTTATCGCCTTACCTTGAAGCCAGGGAAAAAGCAGATAGACTGCAGGTAGGCGGCGCTTCTAAGCGCTTTCAGGGAGTGTGGCGCAGAGCGATTTCCAATTCCCTTGCAAAATCCAGGGAAAAGTTGGCTAAAAGCGTATGAAATTTCTAGGTGAGCCCCCGATATGGATATAGGAGATATCATAAACTAACCTTGGGTTAATAGGCAGCCAAATGTGGAAGTGCATTAGGTAAAAGTTGGCCCAAATAATCCCGCCGAGGCGTTAGACGTAAGAGTACCAACATTAACCAATTATTCGAACGTCAAAAAAGCATTTCTGCTTCAGATGCTTCACATTCAATGAAGTTTAGCCAAACCAACTAACCCTTATGGAGCACTACGACGGGCGACACTCAACTTGCTTGCACGAATTTGCAATGAAAAATAACCAGAGGAACTAACCACATGCCCACTAATTCAGGTCATCAAAAACTCCCCAAAATTTTTGGCAAGAGGATCCACAAGAAACCACTGAAAAGTTGGAGTGTTCTCCTAAGATAACATCATTGTAATTTTAAGCTAGAAATTTTTTAACAACAAAAGCACATAAGATTGCCTACCCGGCCAGGCAGGATGAATTGAGGATTTGAGGAAAAATAAAAGCGAATAGTAAAATTTAGTTAATTATTAGAAATATTGCCTGAGAAATGCTTAAAATTAAATACAACTCGTTAATTTTCACTAATGCATGCGAAACTGCAAATTATCCGTAACACGACTTGTATAAGGCATTTAGTTTTCCTGGATAGCAACTGTGAGCCTTTACTTTCGTAAAGAGACCTAACCTCATTGATGTGGGCATGATTACGTACGTATATCTATCTAAGTGACTGCTTTCTGACTTTACTGTACATTATGTAAGTTTAGTTATGTAGATACTGTTGTGGTAGCACCTTAAGACTGCTAATTTATTTATGAAAGTATGTCTAGGTGTGAGATTATTTATGGAAGAATAAATTAATTAATAATTAAAATGTACAAGGGTGGATTTATGTAGTAAAAGAACAACATAAATATTTGAGATTTATTTAATGAATAAGAGGTTGACAAATACTGTAAGCTGGTCAATATTTTATAAGAAAGCTTCTGGCATATGAGTTTAATATTTGATTTAGCAAAGATAATTGTTTAGTAATATCAGAGTTTCGATCATAATTTATATGGCAATCAGAATAAGCCATAAGATAGCTTGAATTAAAGTGAAAGGCAGACTCAAATAATTATTTGAAAAAATCACTTATAAAAATTTCAAATTAAAATAAACTGTATTGAAATGTATCCAGGAGTGTTAGCTTGTAAAAACTTGGTATAATAATTATTGCTAGGAAACAATGGAAATATAAGAATAACATTTTATTTTAAGAAAATGTACATATAAAAAGCTGTAAATAGTAACATTTGGAAATAAACCCAGAAAAAATGAATTTTATAGTATCAAATGGTATAAAAAAGTATGAGTGGTTGACACGAACAAATAAGTGACTTCGAAATAAATATTTTAAAATAAACTGAATGGTGAGCGGGGCTACAAATGAGGATTTGGATACACTGCATAAGAGTCACTACTGGGTATCCTGTTTGATTTGGAACTTCATGGGAGTTGCTGTCAGGTGAATACTTCTACACTCACGTTGCAATTGGATGCACACTGCATGTGAATATTCTGTTGGACTTGGACGAGTTTGTTATTAAATGGATTCCTGCATCCGAGTTGTAGAACTGTCATAATATTCTTAAGTAATTTTCATAGTACTAACCAACTATAACAAGTAATAATTTGATATGCATGAACCTAAACTGATTTAAGAGTAGCTGTTCTCATAGAGCTAGCAAAAAAGAAATAATCTCAAATAAAAACTTCTATAAAAGGGCATATATCTTACATAAAATTATCTAAACAAAAATGTATTTCAATACAAAAATATTATCATACAGGTTTAAATAGTCTATGATCTATCCGAACTAATAGTATTAAGTAAACTAAACAGCACAGTAAGGCGTAGCATATTTATGGCGCCGCAACGTGGAGCAAATTAACAGCGATGTACTATAGTAATACATAGTCGAGTGACAGCCAATCATTTTCTATTTCTTCGTAGTATGTTCGAACAACTAAAAATATCTTATCAAGTATTTGATTATTGGATTTGTTGTTGAAAATGATTTTTCAATCCATGTACGTAACTTCGCAAATCACTTTCAAATTAAGTTTTCCCCGCTGAGTTTGTTGTTAAACTATAATTTTGGTTTTTTTTATTTAATTGTAGCTCAAGCTCTTTGGACAATTGCTGTAATTTATTAAATGTTCCTGCATATTAATGTGTTTACTGTTATTGCTGTAAGCCTGACAAGTGTGTGGGTATATTTAGTTAAGTGTTCCATTGCTTCACATAGTTTACTCCGTACGACTCAAGTGTATGCAGATAGAAGATTCGTATATTTGTGGTAGATACCTAAACCACATTCAATAGTTCTTCAAGAAATGGCTCGAATTATAAATAGTGTGCACGTGTATGCCTTCCTGAAACAATAAAAGTACATATAAAATTAAAAGTTTCAGACCGAATGCGAAACACAGAAAAATCAGAAAATCTTAACTAGCAACACACGCTAGCAATTGATATCTGTTAATACAAGGCACTTTCATTGTTTTATCATCCCGTACACGTATCCTGAATCTGAACCGACTCACATATCCGAACCGCGGTAGGCTTAACTGCTCTCTGTATGTACCCTACCGCCTTATCCTTCATTATTAGAAACACTCCTTTGAGACTACAACAATGGCGTGCAAAAGCTGATAATTCGCTGAATGTGGAGTACTTTAGATAAGCTACTGCGAAAGATGCGCAGTGAAGCAAAAAGTTGATAAACTAAACAGCTGAAATGGTTTTGGAAAAAATCCTTGAATTAACAAGGCATTTAATTTTTGCTAATTTAGACTTTATGATTTCATTTTAACATGTGACTTGTGATGTTCAGCTTTCTATTCTACAAAAATTGCCTATGGCTACCCATAATTACGAATTCAATGCTCAGCGGTTCACTTTTATATTGCTAAAAGAAAAGACAAGCAGCAATTAATTTTTATATTTTATAAAAATATACAACAAATTTCTACAAAATTATATCTCATTCTAGTGCAATTACATTATTGTGGTTGCAGATTACTGCAATTAAAGCTACAGGTTGGTCACAGAAATGCTATTATAATGTAATTCGGTGTGTGCAAGGCTTGATGCACTAATTACCTAGTTGTAGTTGCTTAATTAATGTTGCTTGTTATTCTGCCAGACAACTAGTGTAATTCAGGACAATTGATATTTATAATGCAAGCACCAAAAATTTATTTGCTATGTTAGTATCATAAAATTGTTTAATTTGCTAGAATTGCCATAGGTTATATTGAAATAATATCAAACCTGTACTGAATTTAACAACTGTACCTGTATCTGTTTCTGGATGATATTTTTAAATTTAATTGTATTCTCCTCAAAAATGCAGGTCTTCTGCAACAATTTTAACTGCCTTTTGTTCTTAATTATGTATTCATTAGTTCATATAAACCCCATAGACTTTCGTATTATAATTATTGTTCCTCTGGATATTTTCCAAGACAAAATAAGTTAATTTTAGATTAAGCTACCGCACCGTATTGCCCTCACATCATCTGCGCAGAAAACGGTTAAAACAAGCAATAGTAACGTTATTATAAAAACGTTTATTTGGCATTGTATATGCTGCAGGCTACACAAAACATATATTTCAAATAGCAGTTCCAGTATCAACTTTTTTAAACATTTTTTAAATTCACATCATAACAATGCGCCAATTGAAAAACTCAATTCGCTTGCATTATTCAATTTTTTAGCAACATATAATACAAACTTTCTCCCCCGTTTAGATATCTGGGGCGATGTTAAACCAACGGCGCTTGAATTTATTTCCAGTTGACTGAGAAGTTATATTATGAAATAAATAATGATGCAAAACACCATATTGATGACTCATCATTAGTTGTACGCAGCTTTTTATATTAGATCTAAAGAGACGACTGATAAAAATAGTGATTTTTGGATATTATATGCCTTTGCAACGACAACTTTTTCCCTTTTTTAGAATCCTAAATCTATTATAATTTGAATACAAATCGCTAAAAACGAGAATATTATTGTATGGATGATATTCTACTTCATAAAATAAAACTAAGGAATGGTCCAACTAACTGTATAAATAACGAAATGTCTATTATTACATTAAAATTCTATTTATATCTTAGAATAAGAGGTGCTGCAAGTAGATAATAAATTTTTTTTTGTAGCCAAATTAACTTGAAGAATTCTTGTGGTCTAGTTGGCTGTGATCGTCGTAACGTTTTCTATGTGACCATTTTAACTGTCATAACACCTAACTGCTTTTTGTAACCTTGTAACAATAGTAGCAAAAAAATGTTGGCGTTTTGTATGTTGTAATAATAAAACTAGTAAATGTCTGCTACCAATAATTTGTGTATTATTTGAATCCAATCTTAAATTAAATTGCCGCCAGAGTGGTTGAGCGGGTTAGCAACCTGCTTAACAACCAGGTAGGCATGGGTTCAAATCTGGCCATGCAGCAAGGAATTTAAACGCATTAGTTACGTTAGCTGCAAATTAGGTTTAGGGTGATTGAATCTGTGATATGTTTGAATGCAGGCCAGCGTAATGACAGTTGCGTGCGGCTCATTACTTCCGTTGCACTCGCGTCACCTTTACTGTTTAAAAAATGATAAATGATAAATAAAGTATAAGCTCATAACTGTACAAGATTACATGTCATCGAGATCGAAAGAATTTTTCAAGGCAATTTTGGTAAAAAAAATTTAATTATACTTCATATTGAGCTCACGTAAAAAAACCTGAAATGGAAATTGTATTTTCTTTAGAAAACCGACTAATACATGTTAATTAACCATTTTTCGACGCATGTCATACATACAGACCATAAAAACTTCTACAGCAGCAATAACTCCTACCTTCTAACATATTCACGTAACACGGAGTTTTACCTGAAATCGCGAACTCTGTCCGCTATGTTTGTCTATTCGTTTCTTTGAATTTTTACGTCCTTTTACGATAAAGGAAGTATTAGATTTACCCCAAAAATTCGAAATTGAGTTTTCAACAGATCTTCAAATTTTCGAATCCCCTGAACACAAAAAACATGTTTTTGTTCATTGGTCTGTCTGTCTGTCTGTGAACAGAATATCTCAAAAACGAAAAGAGGTATGGCGTATATGAAAGTTTTATGTACTATCTAGATGCGAAAGCAAGCTTTTGAAGAAAATAGCATTACCGAAAGTATGATGTTTACTCGTGTTATGTTTTTTTTTCGAAAACGGCTACGATTTTTCTCAAACTTTACATTTCTATTACATGTTTAATGTGTATTGATGTGAGATACGTGATTTTCCAGTTGAATACCTCTAAAATGGGTTTCTTTTGTTTCGTTTCTATTTTTTTATTAACCCCTATTTTAAATAGAACACCCCGTATATTATTACACTTTTTAATTTAGCTTAAAATTTTAGAGAAAATTTGTCTCTTGAACTAACGCTCAATTTTGTACCGTTTTTGTAGAATTTGTAATTTTTGAAAATTTTCGACAAATGCTTAAGAATTAAAAATCAAATTTTTGGCTCATTATAAGATCACTGTAAAAGAAAGTTCTGTGCGTGTATCACACCAGATTTTGTAAATTTTAACTTTAGTTTCCAATGAAATATGAAAAAGTAGAATGGAAATGTATAATTTCGGAGGCTTTCACGGCCATTGTCATTAAGTAAAAAACCACTTCCGGGATTGGACCGTGTCATAATTAAGGTCGAAAAACTCAACGTTTCGCCCACTTTCGTAAGAGGCTTTATCAGGAGAGAAAAGCAAAAAGAGCATTGTAACTCAACGTGTTAACCACGCCAGAGACGAAACTCTTTTGCAAGAGAAGGGATAGAAGAGCACGGTAACTCAACGTGTCAACCACGTCACAGGCGACTCAGTCGAGGCTTGGTATGCGTCGTTGTGCCTCTCAGAGTTGTTGTGGACTTGGAAGGCAGTTCTTATCTTGAATATGTTTCCGATTATTCTTAGATTGTCAAAAACTCCTCGGATGTACCTATGGTATTACGACCGTGATTCATCAGTCCATATCACGTTATTAAGGAAATTTGGATTTTGCTGTATTTGATACAGCAAAAACCCGTAGAATGCTACCCTTCTTTCGCCATCTCCAGGATGTAGGGTTTAACGTCAATAACGATGGCTGTTGAGGGTTCTCTATACTACTTTGTTGATCTGTAGCGATTTTTTGGATCTAGTGTAATAAACAAAACTAGCGAAAAATTATTGAGATTTTACCATTTGTAATATTTATTTTTCGTTTCCAATTAATCTACCACCATAATTCTGTTTAGGTCTCCTAAATAAACCATAGTGACCCAAACTTCTATGAAACCATAAAAAGCTACATTTGGTCTCTGTCATTATGGAAAACGTTGAAGGTATATATCCGCTGTTACTTGAACATTACAATGGCAAGCATAATAAATCTCCAACATATCTCTTTGTTCTTCATTTAAAAAATGCATTATATTTTAGTAAATAATACCAGAGTGTGAATGTCGAGCTACACTGTAACAATTTTAGTAAAACTAATGTAGCATTTTCGTTTTTGCATCTCTCAAATAAAAATGCACTTGCCAAATTCATATATCTTCTTTCGTATACGGAGGAGGTTTAATAGTTATTTCCTATACAAGTGGGATAAGAGCATCATCAATATACGTGTGTGTAAGTTACAAACGAGGGCGTAGCACAAGTTATGTAACCACACAAGTATATTAATGATGCATTATCAAACACGTATTGCACAAAATGTTATCTACAACTGCCTAAAATTGAGTAAAGTGCATTAAGAATAATGCCAGATGTCATTTTAAAAAATATTTTAGTAGGCAAATGTGATGTCATCAATTTGACACCATTTCCGTTAGGTATTAAAGTCATTACACCACTAGTGGTGTAATAGAGGTTTATTACACCACTAGTGGTGTAATAGAGGTTTATTACACCACTAGTGGTGTAATGAACTTCATTACCTAACGTAAAAATCTGTAAAAGGCTTTACCCAGAACTTCCCTCTTCGACATTGTGACACTAAATAATTTTAAAAATCAAATTTAGTTAGGAGTCGCGATATCTTCAGGTTTCAAATACATTAAATAAATTTTTAAATAAAGTAACGTTACCGGTGGTCGAATTCGAACGGTAGACGAACCGCTATGCAGCCCCAACGTTTTGTGGAATATTGCAAAGGACTGGGTTATTTCTACCTGTGCTGCCGAGCACCAACCACTTGATTCCTGCGTCACAGCTATATATATTAACGAGCTAATTTGTGCATCCTTTCTGTATCGTAAAACATTTATTTTGTATTTATTGGCTCCCATTTTTGGTAAGAATAAAGCCTGCATTATGTACAAATTATTACTTGTATCTATTACTAAGTTAAATGAAAACAAAAACTAAAAAAATTGTATTCCGCTGGGGTTTGCATCTGCGTAGCGATCGTAACCGCATCAATGAATCATACTGGGCCATCTTGCCTTATTGAAATGTGGCGCGCGCCTCTATTTAACGGAACGGTCTTATTGTTGAAACGGTTCGGCTCCTTTGTGACACTATCCTATATCTGTTGAGTCCCATTTTCGGCAAGTGTAAAGCCTGACCTAAGTGAAAATTATTACTTCCATCTATTTCAAAGTTAACGTAAAACCTAAAAAAAATACATTTTTAAGGCGCTTACCCTATATATATTTGCCTGAAATTTTCTCGGCTCCATGCCAGGAAAATATATAATCTGCATGCAAAATATCATCATCCTCCAACAAATAGTTTTTGTGTTATACCGATAACAGACAGACATACAGACACAGACAAACAGACAGACAGACAGACAGACAGAGTGACAGAAAGACAGAGAGACAGACAGACAGACAGACAGACGGAATTAAGAAAACCTGTTTTTCGTCATCTAGAGACCCTGAAACGTAAAGATCTGAAAAGAAATCTCGGAAGGTGATTTTTTCGCTATTACAATACTTTCTTCGTCTTTTAGACGAGGGAAGTAAAAAGTGTCAAATGAGTACCGTAATAAGTCCTTATCCAAGCAGTTGTAGATAAAAATGTGAATATGGCTCGAGAATTAAGTATCCTTATTTTTCAAAACACAAAAATGTTATTTGGAAATATTTGTTATAACATTTTAATCAAAAAGTCTAATTGATTTCAAATGTCGTCGATGTTTCAATCGTTTATAATCAAGTTTTTTAAGATACCTGTGTTCTTCACTTTGAACACACAAAATTGAATTTTTAGCACTAATTTCGATTAAGGTAATTTTCTGGTTACTAAGTGAGGAAAACTCAAATTCGACAATACATGATTATCGTATTCGATAATAACTTTTTAATATTTAATTTCCGTAATATACAGGATGGTGAGAAAGAAAAAGGAAAACCAGTGAATTGTATTTTCGCGATAGTTAACTTAATATCTGACACCTTCCGTTAATTCTAAACAACATTTTCGCATAATATTTTTGGTAGTTTGAGAAATAAGGATACTTTATTCTTGAGCCATTTTAATATTTTCGAACTTCTCCCGAATACGAAACGAGGTATTTAAATTTTGGCAAGTGCATTTTTAGTTTGAGAAGATGCAAGAAGTTTGATAATAACATTTGTCAAAGTTTTATTTTTAGCAAGTTCATCACAACCACAAATATTGCCAATAACATTCTCAAAATTTGAAATACTAATTTCACTTTCCATTGATAAATTAGAGCCTTTTCCAAACACGTTAGAAGTGCTCATAAGATGACATTGATGAACCACTACTGATTCAAAATTTTATTTGCCATATCGACTTTGTGGTGAATCAAGTCTGTGGTATAACTGTTGGCTATTGCCGAAAACTTGTATCCACAGTGTTAAATTGTGATTTCTTCTAACTTTTAATGTCGGTAGTAAGAAAACAATGTTAATCAAGGGATTATTACTTTACTTCACCTGCTGGAGCGGTGTTACGCTACTATTTGCTGTGGAGTACTTAAATCTTACTAACTTCATTTATAATGTAATATACTATTTTTAATCTGAGCAATAATTAATGTAAGAATTTGTAGATTGTATTAATATTTTATGTTATGTGATGTACACACTTGGAAATATATACTCGTATCTATTATTTTTATAGCATGAACTTAATATCTCATTTAGTCAGTGAATGGTATATAGAAAGCTACATTAACAATAAATAATTTCAGTAGATAATAGCTATTTATGCAACAAGTGCTAAAAGTCGACGTTTATGCACAAGACATGAAAATTATGAAACGAAGCCGAAGGCTGAGTTTCATAACATGTCTCGTGCATAAACGACTTTTAGCACGCGTTGCATACAATATTTTATCTACGACCTTAATTTTACCGTTATTAATCAATAAATATCGATTTAACAAATGTTTGCATCTACGACACTTCTAATAATAAATAGTAGGCCATGCGCGGGCGAATGTTTGCGAAGCCAGTGCTGTCAAGGTCAGTTACGAAATGTAATTATTAATACTCCACATCTGAACGTATTGATTACATAAAGCTTTAATTATTTCAAAAACACTTTACCCGTAACGCAAGAAGCAACTAGAATAACTTTACAACTTCACCTCAAGTTCGAAATGGTAGTTTTATAACCTCACTTCACTTTTAGCACTAGAGCTAAAAGTAAACAGCTGATTTCTTTAACCACGGTAAACTATAAAACGTCACTTTTAGTGTTCTGTTGGGACTCAGAAAATATATATTAACTTTGCACCCCTTGACAGGCCCGGATTTAACCGCTATGCTTAAAAAATGATCTAAATTTTTATAATTTTCCTAATATTAGTGAATATCTCGATTAGTATCAACTTTTGAGCAAAATACTTAGTTATCAAAATTAAAGAAGAGTAAATTCTCTACAAAAAATGTTCTATACATTTTTGTCATATATTCGCTTGTTTCGAATTCATAGGCGTCGAAATATATTGTTTTTCGAGCATTTGCTTGTTACTTTCTTTTACGATAAAAGAAGTATTGGATTCACCCTAAAAATTCGAAATTGAGTTTTTAACAGATCTTCACGTTTTAAAGTGCCCTGAACCCAAAAAACATGTTTTTGTTCATTGCTCTGTCTGTGTGTCGGTCTGTCTGTGTGTCTGTTTATGAACAGAATATCTCAAAACGAAAAGAGGTATGACGTTTAAACTTCATATATAAGTTTTGTGTACTATCTAGATGCGACAGCAAGCTTTTGAAGAAAATCGCATAACCGGAAGTAGGTGTTTACTCTTGTGATTTTTCAGTTTTTTTGGATTTTTTCAAAAACGGCTCTAACGATTTTTTTCAAACTTTACAATTTTATTAAATTTATAATGTGTATTGATGTGAGCTAGGCAATTTTTCAGTCGAATACCTCTAAAATGGGTTTCTTTTGTTTTCTTTTCCAATTTTTTTTATTAACTCCCATTTTAAATAGAACACCCAGTATATTATTACATTCTTGAATTCAGCTTAAAATTTTAGAGAAAACTTGTCTCTTGAACTAACGCTCTATTTTGTATGGTTTCTGTACAAATTGCAATTTTTAACAAATGCTTGAATGTATGTACCTATGTATGTATGTATAATCGATAACCTCGTTTTACCTTGCGGTGTAGAGGCTGGTGCTTTATGTGCTTGTATCTGGCGGTACAATGCTCAACTTGCCCCGGATTCGGGATAGGAAGTTAAAGATTAAAAATCTAATTTTGGCTAATTATAAAATCACTATGAAAGGAAGTTGTGTGCGTGTATCACACCAGATTTTTTAAATTATTATTGACGTTCCACTATTCCAACTTTGCTAACTTCAAGTTTCTTTTGAAGTTTACTGCTCATCAATTTTTTTTCCCTTTTTGATGTTGGTGATTGTTCAATATCACTTTGACTTTCAACAATATCTGTCTCGTGTTCCAAATTTGCTTCATAATCTTGGGAATGTTCTATTGATTGTTCTAGATCGATATGCAAGTCCTCGTCGTCGTCTTCGTCGTCTACTTCAATCACGTCCACAGTATTCAAACAAGATTTTCCCTGGCAGAAACCACATATTACTGAGCAATGAAAACCTGCTTTGCGACAAGATACATTAGTACCTTTGGCGCATTTACAAGAAATTAGTTTCAGTAATTCTTGGGGAGCTGCGTCTTGTACAGTGAGAATGGGCATTAATCCATTCTTTGAATTTCTCCATCCCCACTCGAAAGGTGATTTTTCGTTTCCATACCATAGCTGAATTTGGTTGTAAGTACGGAACGAGTGCAAGCGAGCTGCGTCGTTGGTTGGTGGTAATGATGCTAGATTTGGTAAACTTCTGTTAATAGATTGTACGAAACACTGGTATCTATACCTGTTCAATGATACACAGTGTGTTAATCCATACAGAAGAAGAAGAAATTGTTCTCCCACTTTATCTATTTCCTCTGGGGACGCGTTTGGGTCTTTGAAAATTGTGAACAGCCTTCTGTAAGTTTTTCTCTTTCTGTAGAAGTTTAACGAACTTCATTTTCCCCTGCCTGTATAGTGCGGAAACAGTATCGCAGCCACTAAATGCATGCAGAAATAAAGTGTCGTCCCTAATTGAATCATCCGGAATTACTCCCTCTAACAGCCATTTCAAAAGACTTATCGACTGGCCTATTAGCCAAAATTTGATTTTTAATCTTTAACTTTGTATCCCGAATCCAGGGCAAGTTGAGCATTGTACCGCCAGATGTAAGCCCATAGAGCAGCAGCTTCTACACCGCAAGTATTATACATACACACATACATACAAGCATTTGTCAAAAATTTTCAAAATTGCAATTTGTACAGAAACCGTACACAATAGAGCGTTAGTTCAAGAGACAAATTTCCTCTAAAATTTTATGCTGAATTCAAGAATGTAATAATATACTGGGTGTTCTATTTAAAATAAAAGTTAATAAAAAAAATTGGAAAAGAAAGCAAAGAAACCATTTTAGAGGTATTCGGACTGAAAAATTGCCTAGCTCACATCGATACACATTAAAAATTTAATAAATTGTAAAGTTTGAAAAAAATCGTTAGAGCCGTTTTTGAAAAAATAAAAAAAAACTGAAAATCACAAGAGTAAACACCTACTTCCGGTTATGCGATTTTCTTCAAAAGCTTGCTGTCGCATCTAGATAGTACACAAAACTTATATATGAAGTTTAAACGTCATACCTCTTTTCGTTTTGAGATATTCTGTTCATAAACAGACACACAGACAGACCGACACACAGACAGAGCAATGAACAAAAACATGTTTTTTGGGTTCAGGGCACTTTAAACGTGAAGATCTGTGAAAACTCAATTTCGAATTTTTAGGGTGAATCCAATACTTCTTTTATCGTAAAAGAAAGTAACAAGCAAATGCTCGAAAAACAATATATTTCGACGCCTATGAATTCGAAACAAGCGAATATATGACAAAAATGTGTAGAACATTTTTTGTAGAGAATTTACTCTTCTATAATTTTGATAACTACGTATTTTGCTCAAAAGTTGATACTAATCGAGATATTCACTAATATTAGGAAAAATATAAAAATTTAGACCTTTTTTTAAGCATAGCGGTTAAATCCGGGCCTGTCAAGGGGTGCAAAGTTAATATATATTTTCTGAGTCCAACAGAACAGATTAAAATTTATTCCAGCTTGTCCGGAATTACTCCCGCTAACAGCCATTTTAAAAGACTTATCGACTGGCCTATAGTGCTTATTATTGATTCTATTTTACTTTGTCTCCAAAAACTTAAAGATGTAGGCCAGGTACAATTTTATATTTATTTCCTTTGTGACAGATCACATATTTAAAAAAATAGCTTGAAATTTAGTAAACTCAAGAATAAAAATAGTCACCGTAATTTTCAGATATCAAAGTTACTGATAAGAAATCCTATATAGAACACCAATTTAAAATAATAAATTTGCGAGATACCTAAATAGTAAGTGTTTGCAATAAACTAGTTTTCTTTACTTATGTACGTTATAAAATTATACATTAAGCACGATATTAAATAATATTTAATTATAAAAGTTGAAAAATATGCTGAAAAGGAACTCTTTTGAGCATATCTACCGCTTCAAAGGTATTTATAATGAATCAAAGTTGCATTAGTTAAAAAAATATATAAAAACGTTTATATTACATGTTTAATTAAAATAATAAGATTCATAGTTAAATGAGCTTAATGCATACCATACAAACAGAAACTCATTTAACGAATTATTTTTGTAGTAATTATTTCTACTGTTTTCTTTTTCCAAACACTTGCTTTGAATTGGCGGATAATATTTCAAAAATATCTAAGAAATCTATATTTGAAGGTAGAAGGGCACATTTTGAACATAAAGTAAATGACCTCATATCAACACTTTAATTTAATTGGTTTGAAATTATATAATGCTGGGGCTGATACGTAACGCATCCATCTAAAAAATGACTTTTAATGGATGTTACTAAAAAACTAAAAAACAGTGTACAAAAAAGCGGACTCTTTATGCTACAACACTATTTTTCAACATAGCCACCGTTCTATACATTTCTCCCAACGTAAAAAACATGTTCTCATTCTGATGAAGAATTCTTTCAGTTTCTGTTTAATCCACTTCTTTAGTAAAGCTTTCACATCGTCGTCCGCATAACATTGGTTGCTCCTAAGATGCCTCTTAAGCTAAGGGAAAGAATAAGGACGTATAAGGCCAGATCCAGAATGTAGGGTGAGTATGGAACAATTTTGAATTTAGTTATAATTGATTATTAACACAGAAAAAGATTTACTGTAAAATCATTTGATTGACACTTTTGTACTAAACACATATAGCTATGCACAAATGAGAGGAACAAATGGCTACACCGATATTTCGAAATTCAGTACCTATCAATTATTTTTCATTTTGACTAGGCAACTAATTGTCGTTTAGAGAAGCAAGTAAAACACTTCTATCTAAAATATTGACCACTAGAATAAATCAACTTTCTTCCATGTTTGTTTATAACAATAATTAAATTATCCGTTAGCTTTAACTTAATGGGGTAATTTCATCAAGTTTTCTGCGAACTGCCTTTAAAAAACCTACTTAGAATTTATAACGTCTGTTTGGCGATTTTACGCCACCGTAAACCACAGCATAAAAAGATGCGAAATCTCTGTATATTTTATGTGCCGACTTGCCACGCCACCCCAGAACGTCTCTGTTTTGCCTTTCCATTCTGTGAAATACAGTCGTGGAGTGCATGTAAATTGCAGAAGTAATTTAGTTACTTTGAGATATTTCTTCCTGTATGTTGTATCTGTGTCAGCGACATTTACTTGAAAATATAATTCTGAGTATTTAAACATTTCAGTATGATTGAAAATTACACCAAAATCATTTTACTGTTAATTATTAACAATATATAGAGCTAGACAGAATTTTGTCTTTAAAGCGTCTTTAAAGATTTGTTTCCGAATCCGAAAACAAATCATAATTATTCGTTTGTCAATCCGCTTATTAGATTAATTACGATTTTGTAAGTATCTTTTGCAATTATGTACAAGTTCTCGTCAGCGGAGAATCCAGCAGTATAATGTTACATTTTACTGACGTATGAAGAAAATAGTATATTATGCTATTCGGGAAAAGTAATACTTCGCGTGGCAAGACCAGACGCGTTTCACTGACAAACGTAAGCGAGTCAGATAAGTCTGGCGAGGCACACAAAGTCACCTTTACTCCGAAAGACATCTACTATTTTATTTTCAAACGTCCCAACTAATATATATATATATATATATATATATAACATATACAGTGTGTCCGCGGATTGAGTTCACATAAGGTGTAAATGACAAAACGTTTTCGAGTTAGACGTTAATATTCTAGGAAGCGCTCCTGCTTGTTCTCAAATTAAGGTATTGAGAAAAACAATCAATTAATTAATATACAGGATCGATTTTTAAAAATTGCCAAGAGTAAACTACCTTTATTAGAAGAGATAACAAAAAAGTATTAATAAAATCTATTTAGAATTAAGAGTAATGGCAGACTCTCAATTTCAGACAATCGGTCTACTTTAATCTTTTTTAATTTTTTGGATTTTTTATAACATACCTTTTATCGTAGCTGTAGGAAGCACTCCATTCTCTTTTTAACATTATAGTTCATGACCAGTTAGGGTGCCTCCTACAGCCACGATAAAAGTATGTTGGTATAAAAAACCCAAAAATATTTTTAAAAAATCAAAGTAAGCCGATTTGTCTGAAAATTGAGAGTTTGCATTCTCTTAATTCTAAACAATTTTTCTTAATACTTTCTTTGTTATCTCTTCTAATAAGGTAGTTTACTCTTGGCCATTTTTTAAATTGATTCTAAAAACCCCTGTATATTAATTAATTTGATTGATTTTCTCAAAATCTTGGGTTGAGAACCAGCAGGAGCGATTCTTAAAATATTAACGTCTAACTCAAAAATATTTTGTCATTTACACCTTATGTGAACTCAATCGCGGACACACTCTATACAGGGTGGTGACTTGCGCGACGCAGCATAGGTATTTCAATGGTAAATTTTTAATGTATGATTATAGGCTCCCCTAATTATTTTAGAGCTAAAGTGTACAGAAGTTTTTTGTAAAGAAAAAAATACTGCATCTGTAGGTACTATTGTTTATAATTTTCCAATTTCGGAACCCTATAAATTAAAAAAATTAAAATGCTATTTTTGAAAAAAATCAGTCGTGCTTTGGAAATATGTAAACAAACGACATGCACATTTACTTTTGTCATTGCTGTTTGACGTTTATAACAGATCATTAAATATGGTGTTTATTTAAAAAGATAACTCTGCATCGCGTCGTGCTCTACTAAACATCGTCACGCGTACTTTAAAAGCTTACCTATACACTAGTATCATACGAGTAATATATCGTGTCTTAAAAAAAAACACTCATTCGCAGCATGCCATGATCAAATTGAAGTTTGTCGTAACTTGATATACACCCATTGAAGCAAATGAACTATCATAACTCAGAGAAAACTAAATTTCACCTTGGCCTTGAATTATTTTCCTAAAAATACCCAAACACTTAACAAAACAATTTTTATTGACCGTTATGATTATTAATAATTATAATTTTTTTTTATTCGTTTCCACAATTACATAACAATATAACAGAAATAAATATATATATATATATGAGAAAATTGTTTGGGGAAACCTCAGGGACCAAATCAGTTACTGCAGCGCAGTAGCTGTTCTTCCATTGGACCCCTGTATATTAGAAAAAACACATTTTTTTGCATTACGACATAAAAAACAACACATGCAAAACTACAGGATAATTTATTGCTTTCTTCCATCTCATGTATTTTGATAAATTTAAACGATTAAAGAAGAGGAGCTATACAGTTTGCATATTCAGCAAAACTTCTCGAATTTATTTTTGAATTGTTTTACAGAATAATTTTTTAAGAAATGTGGGATCAGAGTGTAGATCTTGTAAATATTATAAGAAAATGATCCTTCATATAGAGCTGTTCGATGAAGAGGCGGCGTTATCCCACCTTTGAATCGCAAATTTAAAGTATGTACATCATCCCGAAAAGATATTTTATTATATAAGTAAGGAGGGCACTTTTCAGTAATTATTCGATGATAAAGACAAGCAGCACTCAGCAACCTTCTGTTTTTCATATTTAGCCATGATAAATCTGACAATTTGTGTGAAACATGATCAAATTTACGGATTCCGTAGATAAGACGTATACATGAATTTTGAACTCGTGAATTTTCTCAGAAGCTTCCCTAGTAAGGCAAGGGTCCATATAATTGAGAACAAAAATTAAAATGGCTTAAAACTAGAGTGTTGCAAAGCAATGCCTTAATTTTTGGTGAAATATATTGTCTATGTGGATAAAGTAATTTTAACAGGCGTATGCTTGTCTAACACATCGAGTTATGTGAGCATTATATCTAAAACTATTATCTAGAATCACACCAAGATTTTTTGCTTCAGGCCGAATAGGTATAAGTTTTGTTATTGATGCTTAACTGTACTTGAGACCTTAATTCTTCCACCCTCTGTTTATTGCCAAACATCATTATCACAGATTTTAGAGGATTTATTATCAAATGGTAATTTAAAGATGTCGTAGCAATGGCGTTTTAAATCGGCTTGGACCTCGCTCAAGGCTTGCTGCCAATCGTTGTATTCAAAAGAGTGGTACAGCTGTGTATCATCAGCATACATATGCAGTGAACAAGTTTTAATTACATCACAAAGACCATGTGTATAGATTGTAAATAAAAGTGGACCTAGGATAGACCCTTGTGGAACTCCCTAGTTACTGATCTGTATGCTGACGACTCCAACTGCAGCCTGACGCTCTGTTCCCTGCCTGTCAAATAATCTCTAAATAAAGCAACAGCACTATCTGAGAGACCAATATTTTTAAAATTGTAACAAAATGTTGTGATCGATGGTATCAAAAGCTTTGCTGAAGTCTAAAAGAACTAACACAGACATTTTATTTTGATCAGTTGCTGTCATTAAGTCATCAGTGACATTGAGCAGGGCGGTAGTGCAGCTGTAACCAGGTCTAAATCCAGATTGTGTGTGGTAAAATATTATTATCTGCCAAATAAGAACGAAATTGAAAATTTATTACTTTCTCTAAAATTTTGACAGGACAGGGAGAATACTAATTGGCCGCAAATCCCCAAATTCCTTCGGGGCAGATATCTTCGAATGGGCACAACTACGGCCTTTTTCCACGGCTTTGGAAAAGTACTAGTAGATAAACAAGTATTAATGATATGAGTTATATAAGGAATAATTTTAGAGCAAAAAAGTTTAACAATTTTAATATTCAAACCGTCCCAGCCATATGCGTTACTTTTAATATCATCTATAATTTTTAATACAATTTCAGTACCTACTGAGTAAAATTTAAAGTTATTTGAGCTTTGATTGTGAACATAATAGTTATCAATATCGTTATTAACACTGTTAACACTAGTATTTATGCTACTGAGAAAAATAATCGTTAATTTCCTCAGGCCGTTGTAGGTGCAGCGGTAAATCATGGCACGTATTGCGAGTTGCTATGGTTAACTTTTTCAGTTCGTTCCACATACTCTTATAATCACTATTACTTAGTTTATGCTCGAGATAAGCCTTTTTTTTCTAGTTTAACAGTTTTATTAGTTAGATTACGCAGCGATTTATAGTAATTCCAATGACTTGATGATTTCGTTTTCTTAAAATTCCTATAAGCTTTGTCTCTAAGTTGCATTAACAATTTAGTGTTTTTTATTACACTCGGTATTGTTGTGTACATGCCATCTTGTTTTCCTTTTTGCTTGATACACTTAAACTTGAGTTTTTTTTTAACACGCGATATATTTAGCTTGAATAGGGGCTCCTTCACGTTTGGCTCAAGCTCTAACCGCCGCTGTGATAACGCGCGTTCACATAGGTGGCTTCATCGAGTGCGGATGAAGAATTTCATTGGAACTTCATTGGAATTTCATTAGTATGCAATGTTTCAAGGTCGAAAGCACATTTTAATCACATTTATTTGCATTAATTAATAGTTTATACACGATCCGGACTAAAGTATCTGCCTGTTTCATTTTCTAGTAACTTGTGTTGTATATTAGTGAACAGAATAGCAATTACATCAGCATAACGAAGAAATATAAAGATTTGTTTTGCGTAGATATGGAACGTAATACCTTTAATGTGATCGCCATTTTCTTTCATGAATTTCTCTGTTCCTTTTACTAATTACGATTGCCATTACTGGCTTCAGACAGCCACCGTATTTGCACAATATCTTGTATCCGATCATTCAACTCTGCGATTGTGTTGAGACGTGTCATGTGGACCAGCGATTCATTTTGACAACTATTAATACTCCCAAAGCCTGCGCATCACATTAAAATGCATTAATAGTACTATATTATGTAACAAGTTTATAAACGTCACTTTAGTCATGAGTTTTTAGGCCCGAGCGGAGCGTAGCGTAGCGAGTGTTTAATAAACGAGTGTCTAGACGAGTTTATACAATGTGTTACATACCATACTTTTTCTACGAAAACAAATTTAAACAATATAACATCATTTCATTATGATTTTTAATATTATGTTAGGTTGAATTATACTTGACAAACGTCGAAGTTGACTGTTGAAAGTTGAAAACTAACTTAATTTTAGTTTTGGCTGTGGCTAATAAAGCAAATACTATTTGAACCTAACTTCACCCCATGACTAAAACGTCATTGCCAACTTCAGCTCGTGACTAAGAGACTCTTTAGTCACCGGTTATGAAGGCATGATTAAAAGGTCACTTAGCGACGTGTATGTTAGTATGTTAACAGCCCAAGAGCCAGCAACGGGTTTGCTTACAGTATTTTTAACTAGCATGTAACTGTTATGGAAGATCCCTTTGAATATACTCTGAAGGAAACTCGCAGTCTGGCAAGCCTGCGGTGATGGTTTTAGCCCTCTTGCGTCTTGAAGGATGGAAAAAATAATAAAAAAAAATATAATAACAAGTCTGGCGCTTTGCTATGTTAAAGGTAATCATATCTTATGTAAGTAAAAAAAATTACACACGCTTTCGCGGGTGGTAAGTTTACCCTAGAATCGCATAAAGTTGCATAATAAACTTAACCACTTACAGTAAAACATCGAGAGATAAAAAAACTGATCCTCAGCGGACTGTGAAAATTAAAACGTATGAATAATATCTTGGGGACAGTGTAAATCTATGTCAAATTTGAGGTTATCAGGTTAAGTTTTCCGTCAGTTTTTGATACAGACTGACGCAAAACCTAACCTGCTAACCTCGAATTTGACATAGACTTACGGTGTTACCAACATATTTTTCATAGGTTTTGTGTCACTTTTAAAAAATTATTTTTTTCCGCCCTTCAAGGACGCAACGGGCTAAAACCACCACCGGTATATTCAAACGGATCTTCCATAACAGTTACACGGTTGTTAAAAATACTGTAAGAAATCCGTTGCTCGCTCTTGGACTATAAATACCATTTTAGTTGCAGGAGTAGAAATAAATATTTTAGTTCGAAAATTGGCTAAAAAGTTTAAAATGTATAGTATAAAATGGTAGTTACATTAAGGATATTGTGTACCAACGTCAAACCAATATCCTATCTTTTCTCTTTATGATGACATAGTTTATATGCTGTTATTGTGTTAATTATTACATGGCATAATAATGATTATATTTTCTATTTATCACGCAGTAGTTGAAGTGCGATACCCATTCGTATCCACTATGATACCTTGAATAAAATTAACAATATTTTAAATAAGCATTTTTTGTTTGTTTGAAACAAAGCAGTTAGGTAGACCGAGAAATAGATTTCTCTTATTATATTATACGTAGAGATGCAGTTTTGTGGCCTAATTGTACTTTTAAACGAAGAATAAATAAAAGATACCGAATTCAGTTGATCATACCTTATAAGCCTGTAAACTTTGGTAATATTTTCACTGATGAACTTTTGCTAGTCCATATCCAAATACATAGTTATATGTTGGGATGTCGGACTAGGTCTTTGTCTGCGAAGGGGCTGAAAATGCATTTTACATACGGTTAGCCAGACTATCAAAATTCTTCATGAGCCGTTACTGTATGAGATAAATATATCACATACTGCATATGCGGTCTGCATTAAATATGATACTTAGGTAAAATAAAATTAGGTAAAATAAACTACGCCTACGACTTCATGCTTCGCAATTTAACGTACATTCTAAAATATATATCTCTTAACAGCAATGTAATGTGCACCCTTAGATCAATACCACAATCATCTACTGACTCAATATTTACAAAAAATAGAGCGAATATGGAAGTTTGACTTGGTTCCGTTAACCTCTTGGTATACAATGATTTTTTTAGAAGAAATGCTCAATAACTAGTCACCAACCAACAATCAGGAACTTAAAATTTTAATACTATCGACCTTTCAAAACTAAATTTAACCATAGATACACAATGTATATATTACGAAGGCTGTTCTGTTCTGATGTATTTATTTATTTTGGTCCTTAGCCAACAGCCGGTAGGCCAATTTTAGGCGTCGCTGTACATTTTATGAGGACTTCCGACTTCTCTAGCTACTGTCATGATGTTATTATGACAACCGGGACCAACTATTTCCGTGGCAGCCGTACCACGAGGCGCCGAGAGATGCAGCCGTGGACCTCCCATCCAAGTTCTGACCAGAAAGAGCGTTGCTTAACTCTACTGATCATACGTGGACGCTTGTTAAAGTTGGTAAAGCAAAGAGTGGCAGTTTTTTTAAATTTTTAGAAGTTGTTTGTAATCACGAGACATTATGGAAGTACCTACCGCGGAATATGTTTGGACAATAATTTACTACCATTATAAAAGAAGTTTGACAGGCCACTACAGTGACCAATATTTAATAACAGTTTCATAGTCTATCATCATGATCCACAGTTACTTATTACTGGTTCCGGAATTTAAACATGGATGGTGGGCGAAGGGCCTGGCGACCTCCAGTAGCTGTTTGTGTTTAAAACGCTAATGCTACCAAAAAGCTGCTTAAGAAAAATCGAAATATGAGTCACACAGCAGAGATTTAACAAAAACTAGGTGTTCGATTATCCGCAATAGATAGTATTTTATACCAACAGCTGGGTGTGAGGATGCTGGCAAGGCAGTGGATTCCACATTAATTTGTAGCCGAAGAACAAAAACAAGCATGGATATACGTACGGCTGCAAATGTATGTTATAAAAGTTAGATGCAGGGTCTACAAAGAATGTGTTTTAGTGTTACGGGTGATAAGATGAGTCTTCGATCTACAATTATGACCCTAACAGCCAGTCTTACAAAGGCCACTAATCTGACGTTAACTTTAATTCGCTGCTAACATAAACAAAAGCGCATCAAAATGTGTTTACTAATGAATAAAATCTCATCAGCACTAAGGTTTTCATGCATTTTTGTATGTTTTAACAGCGAATTAAAGTTAACGTCAGATTAGTGGCCTTTATAAGACTGGCTGTAAGATTAAGCAAAAATCAATGGTTTGGTTTTTTGAAAGTGGGATTATGCCATAAAAAGTTATTAGAGGTAAAGTGCAAACAAAGAATTTTCTCAAACTAAGCGGTGTAGTTACAATAATTCTGACTTGTGTGCAGAAGTTTGCATTGGTCAAGTCTTTGTAAAATTGTGCAGTGATCGCCGAAAATCTGATTTTGGTGGTATTTTGTTACACACGACAAGTAGCAAAAACTTTAAGGTTTTTACACGAAAATGATTCCAGCTGATCACTGCCCTCCATACAGTTCAGATCTTGCCTCCAGCGATTTCTTTCTATTTCCACAGACTAAAACAATCTGTAAAGGGATTTATTCAGAACTTCCCTCGCAAGTAGGCGTTATGACACTAAACAATTTTAAAAACCAAAGGAAAAATAGGGGTGCAAATATCTTCACGTTCGTAATAATACTGAAACAATTAAAGGAAACACTTGGTAATGATAATTAAATAAATTTTAAATAACAAAAAATTACCGACAATGGGATTCCAACTACAGCTTCGGCTTCTGATTTACGGGCTCGTCAAGAACCTCTTCCGTCTATGCGATGCGCGGTTGTATTTAACATAACGGGCTCGTTCAAACTTTTTGACTCATTTACGACATTACCCTGAATATGGTGGGTCCCATTTTCGTATAAAGCCTGACATTATTGCTTTTATCTATTTTTCAGTTAACGCAAAAATAAACAAAATAATATTTTTTAAGGTGCTCACCCTGTATAGAAATATTCTCGGTTTCATGTCAGGTAGACATATAATCTGCATGCAAAATATCGTCTTCTCCCAACAGATATTTTTTTAGTAATACCGTCAACAGGCAGAGAGCCAGACAGACAGACGGAATTGAGGAAATCGTCCTTTAGACGAGGGAAGTAAAAATTCATACGTGATAAGAGATCTCCTGACACAAACGCGGCGTAGCTGAATTACAGTGAATGTTTGGCTACATTCCTCATAGCTACAAACACAAGGAAAACTTACAGTTGAATTTTTATGCCAAAATGTTTTCTTTTAAAACAAAGAACTTCATAATTACGAATTTATCAAGCATTGGAAATTAATTTCATAATTGCTTCATTTCAAAACAAACGGAATTCTGTACGTAAATCAATGGACTTTGTTCGAAAAAGTAGAGTTTTAGCTCTGCTTCTAATTATGATAAACATGTAGCTATATTTAATGTTTTCTTTAGTTAATCAAAGTTCAAGCGCAGCAAATTATAAGAAACTGTGGATAACTACTTCTTGTTTTGTCTTGAAATCATACAAAAATCTTATCAATAACATTTGTAAATAGTACGTAACCACTATGACTAAGTCAATATTGTAGCAATCTGAATTTAACAATTTTCAGGTAATGTACCTTATCGAAATGCCCGGTGGGGGGAGGTGAGGATACACAGTCGTGTGTGCTATAAAAATAAAAATTATACATGACGGATATAGAATTTTACATTCCTAATCACCCAATGGAAATCTCCTATACTCACAAATGATAAATTGATGGTTTCCACTCGTTTACATTCAAAAATTATTGTAAACTGCTATTTCCGATATTACTAAATATAAATCACCAATAAGAGGACTGTCACTGAAAAGTTGATATAACGTGCATCTCATCTCAGTTTATCCCCTTACATCAAACTATTTTTTCATATCAGAACTTTCGAAGGAGCTTAAGTAGGAGTAACAAAATGACTGGAAATAGAAACGTTATTTACAGAACAGTTAGTGTTAACAATTACGCGTTACGCAATTGCATTAAATATAAAAATGACACAGTGCCATGTTTTTAAGACGTATTATGCATATTATTTATTAATAGAGGAATTTCCCACATAGATTATTTTTGTATTAATCTGTCGGAACATTAATTAAAATGTTCGTAACTACGCACACCCGCTAGATAATGCGGAGAAAATATGTTTACATACAGACTAATGAAAATGCCATTTTTGTTAGATTATCGGTGACAAATTAAAAAACTAACCTGATTACACCTTCCACACGGTTATAATAAAAAAACTGACGGCGATCTAATCTGAATGATAAAAGGAAATTGGAAGCTTCACCTCGCATAATTTCGGTTACATCCATCAATTTCATAATCGAAAATATAGCTATAAGGAACGGTTGCGGAATACCAATAAGCGTTTCCGACACGCGAATAATCACAGCAAATATGTTGTTTCGCCGGGCCAGGTCATGCAAAAACGCAATATTTCAGCCAATGCAGTGTGCGAAAGGAGCGTGCAAACGCTGCATTTGGAATATGTAATTTAGCCACGAATTAAAACTGGCCAACATGGTAAACAACGGATCCAGAGCTTAACTGATGAATCGCGATAGTGGAACGCCTGCACATTATCAATTATAGTCCTTGCACGCGCAAGGATAACACGCACCGAGCCGTGTAGCGATACGATCTGAACAAACGAGACACGAAGAAATAACAAGGAATAGGAAATTGGAAACGAGGCAAAAAATACAGCAAATATAGCGATAAACCGATGTGCGAAATTGAAGTTCCCGCAAAAGTCCAAGAGAAAACGTTATCGTTTATGTTAGAGTAAATAAACTTCACTAAACTAGTGTCTAGCTATGTCATGTGTCGCCATCTATTAAAGTTACGGATGTATGTTTAGGTTGGCTATCTGTGTGTAACCGCTCTATGCTAGATCCTAAGCAGTTCCTTGTACGACTCTTAAATGTTAACGTCGGTCTTACAATAAATATTGTATTTGTTAAGTCGTTCGAGTTTTATTACCGAAACCCATTTACCATCTCAGGTTATGGGCTCGGCTACGTGTTGAAGTTGCATTCGGGTTCGATTATCGGTAATAACGTGTCAAATCGGCACTCAGATACGGGAACTGTGAAGACAAAGGAAAAATGGCCGATTCAGTGCAATACGCGGACGATAGCCATCGCGCCGCGGCAAGCATTCGAAAGTTAGCAAGTGATGATCAGTGGGAAACGTGGAAATGGCAAATTGAACTATGCTTAAAAGAACAGTGTCTTTATTCGATCGTTGATGGCACGCGAGTTTGTCCGGCTGAGCCACAGGCCGACGCGGAACCGTCGGATGCGTACCGACGCTGGCAACGGGACAATGCGCGTGCAGCTCGGATAATCGGTACGACGCTCGACGAAGAAGCCGCCGTTCACGTTCGCAAGAAAACTAACGCAAAGGACATTTGGGATACGTTGGTGTCAGTGTATGAACAGTCATCTCTGCAGAGATTATACACGTTATTCGACAATTTCTTTGAGATGACGAAAGATGACGCGACTTCAGTTACAAAGCACACGTCTCGGTTAGCAAATGTGTTCGATGACATTCTCGATGAATTACAAAAGGGTAATCCGAATGCCGAACTTCCGTTATCGTTGCTTCACCATCGTATTTTCAAAACGCTCGGTCCGGAATACCAATATTATCGTTCGACTTGGTATCGCGTTCCGCTAGTGGAGCAAACGACGAAGCTCCTTATCGAAAATTTGCGTTCGATTGAGAACTCGGTTGCGTCACATGGGATATCGCAGATGTCTGGCGCCTTCTACGCAAAATCGAAATTCGACCCACAGAAGAAGCAAAACAAATCGTCACAAGATTCGTCCTCGACAGACCAGAAGAAAGAAAAACGTAAGTGTTTATACTGCAAGAAATTCGGGCACATCATCGCGAATTGTCCGAAACGCCGGGTCGCAGAGCAGAAAGCTGCCGCAACCGGCAACTCAAGCAACAGCAGTTCCGAAGCCAATTCGAAAAAGAACAGCAAACCAGGTACATTCCTCGCTACTGGCCTGGCAGTCAACGCAGACTCCGTCACCGCTGATTCTTGGATTTCGGACTCCGGTACGACGCATCATATGTCGGCGAACAAACAACACTTTGCAACGTTCGAAAAGTTCCCGATTCCGCAACGCGTCCAAACAGCTGGCAATGAGTATATTCTTGCTTATGGATCTGGCAGGATTGACGTCGAGATGCGCATAGGTGATAGGTGGTCACCTGGGTCTATGAATGACGTCTGGTACGTACCTGAGGCTCGCCATCAACTTTTCTCCATTCGACAGGCTGTCAAACATGGAAATGACATTGTGTTCGACTCCGATGGTGTGAAAATTCGATGTGATGGTGAACTCGTCGCGACCGGTAGACTTCTCGGTCCCGTGTACGTTATGAATATGCGCGTTTGTGTTCCGGACTCACCCGTGGAGGCTAACCTAGCCTCAACCCAAGAAGTACTACAAGGATGGCACGAACGATTAGGACATCAAGATAAACGTCATGTGCGCGATGTGTTATCCCGTGTGGGTATATCGGTCAAGTGTTCGGACGCCGCGTCGTTTTGTGATGGTTGCGTCCGCGGTAAATCACATCGCAAACCGTTCCATCCGCGTCGAGATCGTCCGCAGAGCGTCGGTGAGCTGATTAATGCCGACGTAAACGGTCCGATGTCGGTCAATTCGTTCAACGGTTTTCGGTTCTACGTGGCATTTAAAGATGACTTTTCTCGTTACGTTCGCATATTTTTCATGAAAGAAAAATCGGAAGTGGCTACACACTTGGAAACGTTTTTGAATGAGTGCGATACCGCAGGACATAAAGTGAAAACTTTTCGTTCGGACTGCGGTACTGAATTCACCTGTGCTGCCGTGATGACATTGCTACAAAAGCGCGGCATCGAGTTTCGATCAACGTGTCCATATACGCCTGAACAAAACGGCGTCGCGGAACAATCAAACCGACACGTTGCTGAATTGGCTCGTTCGATGCTTTCGGTCAGTGAGCTGTCAAAATCATTTTGGGCTCATGCGTGTGATACGGCAGTATTTCTGATCAACCGCACAGGCAAGTCAAGTGTTCCGGGCAAAGCGCCGTTCGAATTGTGGACTGGCAAAACATTTGACAGTTTTGATTACCTGCGGATTTTTGGATCAGAGTGTTACGTAAACATTCCAAAACAGTTTCGTTCCAAGTTCGATGACAAGGCAGTCCTAGGTCACTTCGTAGGTTATGTGAACGACAAAGACGGATACAAGGTATGGGTTCCGTCCAAGCAACGAATTATGAAGTCGCGCGATGTTGACTTCCGTCCAGAGAAACTATGCACGACACAAGACACGGTCTACCTTGAATTCCAAAACCAGGGTGGAGAGGATAATGAAGGCGGGGAAGCTCACAACAGCGCTGAAGATATCGAGGCTGAGGAGGAATCTGATGGCCCCCAGGAGACCAGCGCTTTGGACTCTTATGACACCGACGACGATTTATCCGGAGAAGATGAAATCCAGGTCCATGTTCGCCGTCCCGGTCGCGCAGTTCGTCCACCTGGAAGATTTAATGACTACGAAGTGGGTTATCAAGCTCATCGTTCCCAGGCGAACAGTGCTCTGGCATGTTTGACAGAAGCTGTTCTCGAAGAACTAGAACCAACCAACTTCAGTGACGCCATGAAGAGTCGCTGTTCGGAAAAGTGGTTGAACGCGATGAAAGAAGAAATAAACGCTTTCGACGAAAATGACACGTGGGACCTGGTATCGTTGCCACCGGGTAAGCGCGCTATCGATAATCGTTGGGTACTTCGTGTGAAATACAAATCCGACGGTTCGATCGATCGATATCGTGCTCGGTTAGTTGTTCGTGGCATGTTTCAACGCGCGGGACTTGATTACGACGAAACTTTTAGTCCGGTTGCTCGTTATGACGCGATTCGAGCCCTCATCGCGACTGCAGCTGAAGAAAAACTCGTCCTTGGCCAATTCGATGTGAGAACTGCGTTCTTATACGGTGACATCGATGCCGAGATCTACATGACTCAACCACAAGGGTTCGACGATGGGTCCGGTCGTGTCTGTCGTCTGAAGAAATCGTTGTATGGCCTCAAGCAGTCACCCCGTTGCTGGAACAACAAGTTTCATTCGTTCATGGAGAAAAATGGATTCACACGGTCAACGGGAGATCCCTGTATCTACATTCGACAAAACGGAGCAGAGAAATTGCTTGTCGCAATCTATGTCGATGATGGTCTTATCGCAGGGTCGACGCAAGGCACAATCGACTCGTTCTTAGAATTGCTGACTTCAGAGTTTAAAATCACGATAGGTTCTCTCGACTCGTTCCTGGGAATGCAAATCGAGCAACGTGAATCTGGATTCTTTGTGTCACAGCGAGCATACGTTGGTAAGATTCTGCAACGTTTCGGCATGGCTGATTGCAATTCGTTAAAGACACCTGCTGACACTCAACAAGTGGACAAATCGTCTGATGGCGCTCTTGACAGCTCCATCCCGTATCGTTCAGCAGTGGGCTCTTTATTGTATTTGGCCTGCGCTTCTCGTCCAGACTTGGCATATTCTGTCTCAAAAGTTGCTCGATCCATGGCCGAACCGACTGCATCCGATTGGGTCTCCGTTAAACGCATCTTCAGGTACCTGCGCGGTACCTCTGATTTGGGTCTCCTCTACACTTCGACAGGTGATGGACTACATGCGTATTCTGACGCAGATTTTGCAGGAGATGCTAAAACACGGCGATCAACAAATGGTTTCGTCTCGCTAATCAATGGTACAGCTGTATCATGGACTTCGCAGTTGCAGAAATCGGTTTCTCTTTCGACCACTGAGGCCGAATTCGTTGCTGCAAGCGAAGGTGCAAAAGAACTAGTATGGCTTAAGAGATTGTTGTCTGAAATTAGTAGACTCAAAGGTATACCTGTTCTATTCGTCGATAATGCAAGTGCAATCAAACTTGTAAAGAACCACGAATTCCACAAAAGATCTAAACACATTGAAGTTCGTTATTACTTTGTTCGGGAACTTTATCAAAAGAGTGATATCAATGTTGAATTTGTGCGTTCTGAAGATCAGTTAGGAGATATGTTTACAAAACCTTTAAGTCCAATCAAGTTTAAAATTATGTGTTCCAAAATTGGACTTTGCATTTGATCAATGAATTTTGCTCGTTTGCGGTTATAATTTTTTTTTAGTTAAAGTTTACGGGGAAGTGTTAGAGTAAATAAACTTCACTAAACTAGTGTCTAGCTATGTCATGTGTCGCCATCTATTAAAGTTACGGATGTATGTTTAGGTTGGCTATCTGTGTGTAACCGCTCTATGCTAGATCCTAAGCAGTTCCTTGTACGACTCTTAAATGTTAACGTCGGTCTTACAATAAATATTGTATTTGTTAAGTCGTTCGAGTTTTATTACCGAAACCCATTTACCATCTCAGTTTATTTTAATAGTTGCAGGGTAAACGTAAGTGCTCGCTTTCTGGAGGTTTTTCAGAAACACGAGGTATGTATAATGTATATGTAGTAGTACTTATTGTCCTTAGCATAAATCGCAGTGGGATACGTTGCGCACAGTAGCATGTTATTTTATTGATAAGCAAACTACCAAATTTAGGTGGTCGAGTTTTAATAGTTTAAAAGTTGTGCAAGTTGAAAGTAGCGGTTTCGCAAAGATTTTAAAAACTGGCAACAAGTGAGCTTCATACTGTCATTGATACATACAAAGGAAAAGTTTAAGGCCGCAAGACATTCAAGCAGATATGGTCGGAGTTCATGAGGATTCTGGCTCTTCCTATTAAGTAGTAAAAAATTGGTCTAGGGATTTCAACCGTCGCAGAACAACGTGAAGTGCTGGTTGGCTGCATTCTGCTTGTACTGCTAGGAACGGGCCTTACACCACGGTTAAAATCATAATACATAAGTACTATTTAGGGCTTCACAATGTGTCAAGAAACGCTGCACATAAAAGCGGATGGAATAACAACTAAAATCCAACTAGAACGAGAACACTTTCATCGAAGTTGTTCACCCTGCGTAAACTACATAGTATTGATGGCGAAAAACCAAGACTAGCCAGAACGAATAATAAGAAACCTTAATGAAGAACCGAAAACAATTGGCTTAGAATTAACATCCAGGAAGCAAAGATCACAAAGATCATCCGGAAAATACCCGAGTAGCGACCCAGGATGAACAGGCATCCACACATCGCAAAAGTTGCAAGAAAAAAAATTGGAAGACTATATACAGGAATGAGTAAATGTCTGAAAAAGAAGAAAGGGTTCTGCAATAGCCACTGTATTTAGTAATGTTTAATCGTAACCCAAAACATTTGTTGATCGACACGTTACGGTTGACGACACTTACGTTCATCACAGCAAAGCTAGGAGTCAACCAGGATCAAAGAACAAGATGATGACCACAGTTCTTGGGGATATCGAACAAAATTTACCCACAGCTTATTTTGAAAGTAACCACGCAATGATTGGTAAATATTGAGCAACCTTAGTTATCCCATTTCGTGTATTTATTAAAGAAACGAGTTGGGTTTCCAGCTATTGAACATCAACACTGGTCTTTAGCTCTCTAAGTTCAAGCACGTCCATCTGAGCCGAGTAGGATATTTTTTTATTCAGCTGTAAACACATATCTGTTCCAATCGTCGTCTCTGCAATTCAAATGTACCAAGGCCCATGCACGCCGTGCTGCATGATGTTGCAGCATCAATAAAGGGTGCTTGGCACTTCTTCCTGCTCTTAAATTATCTTAATGTAACCTCCTTTTTACATTTTGTGTGTTCACTGCTGTACCAGTGGTATTCAATAATTAACTTTTTCGCTTGGTAGCATTTATAGTCCTATACCGACGTGCTAATCCTTTGTGCCGGCGTGGTGACCTTCCGCGCCCTCTTCCAACAGTATGTGGATTATTCATGCTGTAAGTGTCTTCTCCAAACTCTATTGATAACACTAGGCGACACGTTGCACCTTCTGGCCACCTCACCTTGAGGAAAATTATTTTGCGAAAAAGTTTCCACTCTTGTTAATTAATTTTTACAAAATAATGCGGTGATTATTTTGTTAATCTAATTGTTGTATCACCCAGTAAGTATTTTATTCTATCAATACAGATCGAAAGACGATATATGCTACAGAATTACGAAATTATTATCACCCTATTACCACTATTACTTGACTGCAGAAAGCTGTGTTTCTAGTAACGGTAACCATATCACGGCAACAAAATATTAATATAATTTACTATCAACATACGAATCAGTCACTTACAATACAAACCTCGAAATACCTTCAATTTTGTTATATGATTAGGTATTCCACTTCACTGGTTGAGCAGTGTATTTGTCGATTTGAAAGAAGCTGTGCCTGTAGAAAAACGATAGAGCTTTAAAAAATAATGGCGTAAATAATAAACTAATAAATACAGTGAAAAATATATGAATGAAACACTACTTATGTTAAAAGTGAAACAGAAGCATCAAATGCTTTTACAACATCTAAACGTTTATATCAGGGGTGCTATATGTTGCCAACATTATTTAAGATCTATTTTCAAAATGCTTTAGGAATGTGACAAGAAAATGTTGATGATGGGAACATCTGTATGTATATTACTACACTCAGTTCCAAAAACAGTGACGCACTTGATCTTTGACCTAACTTTTTTCTTTTTTTTTCTAAACCAGTGGGTCAATTTTTAATTTTTGTTTATTTGTTGGTAGGTAATTCCTTTGTCTTTCAAAAAAAAAAATAAAAATAAAGAGGTGGAAATTTTTCCAAAGCCTCTTGGATGGTAGTGGAAAAATTCGAACCATGTTATTTTCTTAATTGTTGACTCAGCCTGTGTGTTAATCAAGTAATGGTATAGAAAGTACAGCTTTTTTGCTGGAAGATGCATTAGTGGAAGAATGGGATCGTATACCAATGGAAACGATAAGAAACCTAATTTCCAGTATGCCGTGTAGATTAGAAGCTCTTAGAGTTGCTAGGGGAGGCAATACACGGTATTAAGCAGTTATCCCAGTTTATAATGTTGTTTAATAAAAATGTTTTTTAAAATTCGTATCAGTTTATTTCACTAGAAAACTGTTTATCGATAAATTCAGAAAGTTGGTAATACGCAAGGTTTCACCAAAAAAGCTGTAATTCGGACAAAAGCAAAATGCTCGTAAAAGAAGCGTCTTTCATATAGAGTATAAGCACTTTCTATACCATTGCTTGATTAAAACACAGGGTGAGTCAAAAATTAAGAAAAAAAACATGGTTCGAGTGTTTCCACTACCATCCACGAGGCTTTGAAAAAATGTCCAACTCTTTTTTTTAAGACGAAGGAATTACCTACCAACAAATAAACAAAAATTAAAAATCGGCCCACTGGTTTTAAAAAAAAGAAAAAAAGTTAAGTCAAAAATCAAGTCCGTCACTGTTTTGGAATTGAGTGTATTTGCTGATCATTAAATAGTTTTCACTGAATATTAGGAAGATGTGAGCTACATGTTACGAAAGCTCATAGAGGAATATTCAAAATCAGGCTTGAGACTAATTTTTTCATAATTTAAACGCCATCTTAAATAAATACTGGTGGAATAAAAGTAAGTATCTCTTCTTCCTGCTTCGTATGTAGGCATTTTGCATATTCAGTACTAGATTGGTAATTATAAACTATCTCACCGTCTGTTATTCAGTCTTCCAGTATTTCTTCATTCCATTCTTAGCACTTTGACTAACCGTTGCTCATTCACAAGAACTGCCGCCACCCCAGATCTTCAGGGACTGGTAAGTTACTGTGACACAAATAATTTACTTCTGCTGGTTAGATGTGAAGCCAATGCGCACCATATCTAGGGTAACACGGGCATCGACCCACGAGGTATAGGCCTACTTGAGTATCTCCAGACTATGAGGTTGTAGTTAGTAAATCGTGGTACTACATCGATCTTTGTCACTGAACGCTCGTTGATAAGATGGATCGGTTCCATGCTGTCGGTTCGACAAGTAATTACCTCAATAGACGAGCTCTCCATTAGAGCGACTGTCACTAGGGGCTGTCCTCGAGAAGCAGTCTTGTCCGCAATGTTATGGTGTCTGGTCGTGGACGGGCTACTCTGCGAGCTCTCTGGAAAGGGCATCGTTGTGCTAGGTTATGCTGATGACTTGCAATTTTAACACTTGGAAAGTTTGCTGGCCCAGTAGTGAGATCTTGCAAGTACTCCTCACTACTGTACAAAACTGATGCATAATGCAAGGGCTCAGAATTATTCCTACCAAAGCAAAACTTGTCCTTTTCATCAAAAGAAGGAGAATTCAGGGTTTTAGACAGCCTTCACTCTTCAGCAAAGCTCTTCAGTCCTCTGATCAGTTAGATACCTCTAACTCAGCCTGGATTCGACGATGAAGTGGAGGGCTTATGTAGAGAGACAAATTGAAAGGGCCACCGCCTCCCTGTGAAAATGCAGACGGGGTGAAGCCTCGTGTTACCATGTGGTTATACACAGTGGTTACAAAACCAATAATAACATATGCACTGCTCTTGTTTGGTTGCCGGCAACTAGCAAGGCAACAATCAGAAATAGCCTCAATGGACTACAGAGATCGGCTTGTTTAGTGAGGCATGACAGGGGAACAAGTGGGACACGCAAGAATTATCCATCACTTTAACAAGATCGCAGAGCTTCTCACAAGGAGCGATTTCATGGCTCCGCTCTATATGTTCCGTAAAAAATTGGGTTTTTACACCGTTTTTGCTTAAAAAACGTGTTTCCGGTAAAAATTGTTGTTGAAAAACCTGATATTCGTGTACAGCGACCCAAAAGACATATAGGAACCAAATATCAAAACTCCATCAAAACTTTCCCTTATTTTCTACCATGTGACTGGACTATCTGTCAATGAGCAGGAAAAATATCAGAATCGCGACTGGCCTACTAACAGGACACTGTCAGCTACAGAAACACTTATTTACTATTCGAATCACAAATGATTTAGAGAAAGAAAACTCAGTTCATATTTTATACCAACGTATAGCTCTCCTAGCACTAATACATATATTTTTTGGAGCCGGCCTGGTGGAAGCCCAGGCAATAAAGGACGTTCCTATGAGTAGAATCCTTTCCTTCGCGATAGAATCCGGCCACTTTGAACGAGACCCATGGCAATTTAGGTGGGAAGCACAATTGATCAATAGGTCTCAGTGCAGCAAGCAAGTAGCAACACCCGAAGAAAAAGAAAAAAGAAGATTAATCTTGGTTGCGTGTTCATTCCATTGTCGTCTTCTGTCATCTATCCATATGTGTTACCTTGCATGATTGTCTTCTGTTTACATTTGGCAATCTATTCCTTAGAGTTTTGTTGGTTATGAGTGTCAGTGTTCTAATGTCCGTTACTTCTATTCTTCGATCTGTGTACTTGCTGTGTGACGTTTTATTTCTGCTGTATATAATATAAGGGGCCTAGTTATTACTTTGTATTTTCTTGTTTTTGTTTCAGTTCTCAAATAATGTTCATTTAAACATCCGGCTATTGTATTCCCTTGATAATTGTTTCTCTACTTCCTGATGCAGTTGTCCCGAGCTTGTTATTGTTACTCTCATGTATTTAAACTAAATTGTTCTAAAATCGAAAATCGACAGCTAGCTTACATGGAGTAGATCCTTTCGTAATCGATTTCACTTTATCATTATAAATCAGCGTATTATAATCTTTGGTTGTTTTATTGAACTGAAAAATAGCCTTTGTAGATCAATTTCTTCTTCTGCAAACAGTACATCATCGTCAGCATAGCCTTCAATTTCTATATCTACGCTATCGTATACCTTTTACTTTCTTTTATTTGAACGGGATTTTCTATACTTACTGTTCGTATGTTCTTAGGGAGCTCAGGCTGCGGTGCCACGGTACGGGGTTCAATCCCCACATCTGGCAACTGGCGGGTGGCCCACCGAGTCGCTCTAAAAATTGGTTACCGAAACCATAGTTGTGATAGTAGGGAAAGTAAGGCAATCGTCGAAGGCGTGATGCTAACCACATCACCCAGTACGCCGTTAACGGTGTAGCAGATTAACTGAGTTTCGGAAAGAGACATTTTGGCGACCTTGACCCGCCTTGTCTCAGGCCATGTCCCTACATGGAAGGAAATGCTCGAACTTTATATCATTAGTAAGTATATTAAATTAATGGACATTTGTCGTTATGTAATATATTTAAAACGTCATGCACCCTAATTCAATCCAACGCCTTTTAAGATCGTTGAAACAAATAAAACCTGATGCAATAAATTGAAGTACTTTTTCCAACATCTGAACAATTATAAATACAGCATCCACATAGCATCTTCCAGTTCTAAAGCCTTGTTATTTTCATTCTATTTTATATTCTTCTTCTTCTCTAAGAGGAGAGTGTTCGCGATCATCAGCCGGGATACAGCTACTCTGAATGGCTCGGTCGATGTTAATCCGTACCAGTCCTTCAATTTTTTTAGCCAGGATATACGTCTGCGACCTGGAGGGCGGCGTCCGTTGATTTTGCCTTGCATCACGAGTTGTAATAAACGGTATTTAGGATTTCTCATGATATGACCTAAATATTGAAGTTTGCGACTTTTTATTGCATTAACACATTCTGACGTTTTCTGCATTTTTTCTAGAACGCATTTGTTTCTCACTCTATCTACCCAGGGAATGCGCCACATTCGCCGATATGTCCACATTTCAAATGCTTCTATTCTTCTTATTGCCTCTTTGTTTAGAGTCCAGGTCTCTGCTCCATAGAATAATACCGAGAATACATAACACCGCAGTAGTCTAGTTAGTAGTTTAATATGAATTTGTTGAGAACATAATGTTGGTTTCATGTTGATGAAGGCTGTGCGTGCGGCTTCAATACGGCACTTGATTTCCTGGAGACAATCGCTATGGTCATTTAGCATTGATCCTAGGTAGCGGAATTGGGAAACGTTTTCAATAGTTTGGTTGTTATGTTGTAGTGCCATTCTAGGGATAACGGGGTTTCTAGTTATTACCATTGACTTAGTTTTCTTAACGTTTATTTTAAGTCCGTATTCATCACTAATTGTTGAAATTTTAGTTTGCATAGCCTGTAATTCCTGTTTGGATTCTGCTATTAGAACCGTATCATCCGCATAGCGTATCGATGTGATTCTTTCTCCGTTTATTGTTATGCCCCCGCTGGAATTTTCGTTTGCTTTTTTAAAAATTTCCTCTGAATATATATTAAATAATAATGGTGATAACACACAACCTTGTCTCACTCCTTGTTGTATTTCTAGATCTTGCGTATATTTCCCATCTACTCTTACCTGAGCCTTTTGATCTTTATGTAAATTGACTATGATGCGAATGACTACTCGATCTATATGTATGGTGGAGAGTATCTCGAAAAGTTTTTCGTGCTTTACTTTATCGAAAGCCTTTTCATAATCAATAAAAAGAAGAAAGATATATTTATTAACATCACGAGCTCTTTCTAACAATATTCGTATGAAAAGTAGTGGTTCACTCGTACCTAATACGTCTCGGAAGCCAAATTGTTGCTCAGATAGTGATTTCTCGCATTTTCGGTATATTCTTCTATGTATGATTTTTAAAAATTCTTTAATGTGTGACTCATGAGGGTTATAGTGCGGTAGTCTTTGCACATTATTGGTTTTCTGATCTTCGGAAAAGTTATAAATGTTGAATGTAACCATTCTTTTGGGAGTATTCCTGTTTTATAGATATTATTAAAGAGATCTACTAGGTTTGAGATATTTTCTTCCTCTATTAGTTTTATAAGTTCAATTGGTACTTCATCTGATCCTAATGCTTTTCCCGAATTTGAAGTTCGTATGGAATTCCGTACCTCCTCCTTTGTTATTTCCAGGATTTCGTCATTTTTTATCTTTATTATCGGCAGTGCTTCCCTATTGTCTTAGCGCTTGTCAGAATGTTTCCTAGGTGTATGTGTAGTCCTCTGTTTAGTTCACGAACTTGTTTGTGCAGGTTGCGTACATCGTGTAGTTTTTCTAGGTGTTCAATTTTTTCACATTTTTCATTCAGCCATTTGTTCTTTGCCTTTTTTATTTCTTTCATTATTACTTTATGTAGAGTCTTGTACTGTTCCATTTAATTACTTATTTTTAGTTTTCTTCTCTGTTCCATCATTTCTAGTATATGATTTGTCATCCAAGCTTTTTTACCCCTTATCTTCTCTGGTTGGAGCATGTCTTTACAGATATTTCTAGCACTTGATTGAAGAACATTCCACTTATTCTGTATATCGGCGTTGTATTCGTATTTTTCGTTCAGTGTTTTGTTGAATTTATCTTGTACAAACCTGTGTATTTTTCAATTTATAAATATCTACTTTTTTTACGTATGACTTTTAGACGTTCCGTAATGTGATGCGTATATTTTCCACTACCGGATTGTGGTCAGATCCAACATCTGAGCCAGGATATGGTTTTACAGATTTGAAGGCATTGCGGAAACGTTTATTTAACATGATGTAGTCTATTTGATTACGTACTATATGATCATTTGTATCTGCCGGTGATCGCCATGTATATAAGCGTCTTTTAGGTTGTTTATACCACGTGTTCATTATGGTCAAATATTTCTCCTGGCAGAATTGAATTAGTTTTTCACCGTGCGCGATTTACTTCCTGGTCCGTAACTTCCAACAACATCTTGACAGCCTTCATTGCCTACTATAGCATTAAAATCGCCTAACAGTATATTTACATCATGTTTTTTTGTTAGTTCTAAGACCGCTTCCAGTCGATGGTAAAATTCGTCAATATCTTCTTCTTCGCATTTTGCTGTCGGTGCGTATACTTGTATGACGTTAATTCTTAATTTTGAAGATCTCAATTGAAGCATGATAATCCTATCAGAAAACGGCACAAAGTTCTCTACATATTGTTTAAATTTAGAGGTAACCAGTATCGCTACCCCGTTTCTATTTCTAGTATCATTGTCTCCTGAGTAGTAGATCGTTTCACCATTTTCAGTTGTTATTTGACCGCTATTTGACCATCTGACTTCACTCAGCCCCAGTAGGTCTATTTTCATACGTCTCATCTCTTTTATGGCGTTATGAAGTTTTCCAGCTTGGAATAAGCTTCTGATGTTCCAAGTAGCTATCCTAGCAGGCTGAGAGATTCTTAGCACCTTGTGGGCGTTTAGTGCGTTAGTCTCATTTATTGTGCAGGGATTTGGCTGGATGACGACCTGGGAAGCCCCGTGTTCTTCCCCTGCCGGATCTTGGTAACAAAGTCCATGATCAGTACGTTGTCTAACTGTATCCCCAATTGCCATTATGACTATTCTTGGGGTTATAATGAGGTAGTTCCCCGTTGCTTTCCGCATCGCAGTGCTACAGCCGGGTAAACCATAATGTGATAGCCGCCTGTAGGTATATGACGACAAGCCTATCAGAAAGGTCATCCTTCTGCAGCCTTGACTCATTAATGACATAGCTGCTTCCCTATGTCATGCTAGTTTTGGTCCACCCCTGGTATTTCATTTCCCAGGTACCACCCATATCTGGGAGACTCTCCCCTATCCGCCACCTGGGGAGGCGCCCAATGGGGGACTAGCAACCCCACACGGGTATTTCATATAATTTTGTATAATATTTCACCCATTCATCAAAATATATGTCCGCGTTTCCACTATTTTTTTTATTCAGTCCTTCAGGAGTATTTATTGATCTGTACTTCACATATGATTTTCCTGTTTTAATTACATGCTTTTTATTTCTTAGTAAAGCCAGAAAGTTGTATTCTTTATATTTATGGTTTCCTATCTGGGATAACTGCTCCTGATACAGCTTTAATTATGTTTGCTTTTAATCTATCTACATCATCTTCACCCCTAATTTGGCTATATTTAATTTTTCGAAAGCCTCTCTGCATATAGATTCGTTGTAGAATTAATTTTTACAAATGCAGTGACTGCATTCTCGTTACAGTTGCAATTTACACACGCGGTAATAATATACAAGGTGTTGCATGGGCGGCTTAGAGATGTGACAAACCTTAAAACGTCCCCTAATTCATAACGAAGTAACATGTTCAGGACTTCTGAAATTGATACCTAAACACTTAATGTTAAAAGATTAGTTATATTCATGTTTAAAAAATATAAATTATATTTTATGCAGTGTAAGGTGCTACATAAACTAAATTGTTTTAGATAAATACATTAAAACTAAAAGTGTTAGATAGCCAGATAAAGCTCTAAATTTAAATATGCAAATGGTGGTTTCCAGCACTAAAGGTTTTGTCGCTGCAGTAAGTTATAATAAGATTTATTAACTAAATTAGTAAATTATTTTACACCAAGCGAATCGTTAAATTTTACATGCAATATATAACAATTACGCTTGCCAGGAATCGCCCCTTACGTTTGCTAAAGTTGATAAAATGAAGTGTTGGCTAACTTCTGCACGAAATTTAGTAAAATAGGTCATATGACATAATATTACTATTAATCTACTGAAACTAATTTGTTAGAATTAGGCTTTTTAATAGCCAAAATTACTCTAAACACTATTCGGTTGTTGATTATAGCAGTTTCCTCCGTCAAAATGTTCCACGCTTACTTAAAAATAAAACTTCATTTTATTCTTAATGACATAATACTTATACTATCATTGAATTAAGTAATATGGATATATTTATATATCCTTATTTTGTGCCGATAATTCGATAAAACCATCCATACATTTCTAAAAATATATCGAAACGGTCTTACATTTGTGACGGTGATGTGTTCATGTATTTCCTTCCATTTAGCAGCTAGTAAGTAAAACAAGCTGTTTTAAAATTTTACTCGGAATGGTAGTAAGAAATATCCATGGAATATTATTGAATTAAAAGTTAAAATGTCAATTTCTTAACTTCGTCGTGATTATATTTTTGTTGCATTTTTATATCCTAAACATAAGCTGTCGTGGCAGCGCAGCTGTTGGAGACATTGTCTTTATTATTTGTTGTTGTAGTACTTTTAGGTTAAGCTTTCAAAGGTCAATGACGAGTCTATTTTACGGCGGACCGATTTTACAACTTGCAGAAACTTTTCCCAAAATTCAATGGAAACTATTAGCAATATTAGCATACCTATTTAGTCATTGGTGGCTACGCTATATTTTGCAAGAACTGATTTCAGAGGGCAAATGGAGAATTTAAGTTGGATTGTTTTGAATACGATGCAAAAATATTTCTAAAACTATGAGAGTTACATAAAATTAGTGAACATTAATAACGAATTGTTGATGAAAGTGGCTCAACAAAGTATGGCGAACCATTTTTTTTTAATTTAAATTAGTTATGTTAAGGTAGCTTAAAAGTTTTGCTTCAATATATTAATTATTTTAATGCAAATATGTATGAAATTGTGTAGAGGTTTAATGATTTTATGCAGAAAAATGCTGCAACTCGGGCGGCTGCTGCAAGTAATAGAAAACAATAATAAAAAAACATAAGAAAATTATGTTTTTATGAATCAGCTCTCGAGTGTAAAATAGTGGCTCTGGGTATTAGTGCTATACAGGTTGCTCACAATTTACCAATATTTAATAATTTCAAATTTTTTAATATCCCACCGTGTATAATTTATTATGTGTGAAAATACCTTTAATAAACTTTCTCCAATATCTTACTTCATGTCCCTAAATTCAACCGTTTTTAAATATTCGAGTTTGAACATAAAAATACTACTTTAAACAGTCCGAACTTTCCGAACATTAACCTAAAATCAGATTTTGAACATAAAAATTGAATCAGTGTTGATACGCGAAATGCAGTAGGAGTAAATTAATTCTAATATCAAATGTAATCAGATAAAAAAAATAAAAGGAAACAATGCACAAAAATCCTGCACCTCTTTACGTTAAATATTCAAATGTTTCTCCTTCTGGTCTTTAGTTATTAAAGTTCTGCAGAATGCCCAAAACTTTAAATTTAATAATTTCGATAAATTTAATGGAATACCCCTTACTTTTTTTTATTTTTGAACAAACATCTTAATGAGCTTTTTTCCAATATCACACATTATTCTTCTAAATTCAATCGATGTTCAGATTTAATTTACTTCTGCATTTATTGTTACTTCACTCGTCTGAAAGACAAAGAACGTATTGTAATCACGAAAAAATCACCTTTCGAGGTTTCTTCAGATCTTCACGTTTCAGGGTCCCTAGATGACGAAGAACAGGTTTTCTCAATTCCGTCTGTCTGTCTGTTGGCAGTATAACTCAAAAAATATTTGTCGGAGGAAGACGATATTTTGCATACACATTATATGGAATGAAACCGGGAAAATTTCAGACAAATATATACACGGTGAGTACCTTAAAAAATAAAATTTTGTTTATTTTTTATTCAACTTAGTAATAGATACAAGTAATAATTTGTACATAGTGCAGGCTTTATTCTTACAAAAAATGAGAGCCAATATATATAGAATAACTGTTTTACTATACAAAAACGAGGCACAAATTAACGCTTTACTAAATATGGCTGTGACGCAGGAATTCGAAAGGTCGGTCCTTCGTGGCGCAGGTAGAAATTGCCCAATCCCTTACAAATCCCACAAAACGTTCTGGGTTGCACACGCGGTCAGCCTGCCGTTCGAGTTCGACCACGGGTAATGTTTTTTTTTTATTTGAAAATCTATCTAATTTATTAGAAACGTGAAGATATATTTACTCCTAACTTAATTTGATTTTTAAAATTATTTATTGTCACAATGTCGACGAGGGAAGTTCTGGGTAAAGCCTTTTACAGATTTTTTTCTTGTGTCAGTGACTGAATTTTTACTTTATCAATCTCGTTTTGTTTTGCTTAAAAGGTTCTAGCTACATTTTTTGATATCCCTTTTAAAAAAAGCAACTGTGATCCACAAAATTAGCAGAATACAATATCTAGCTAATCGGTGCATCACTGGAGCCTTTAAAGGCACCTCAGGACAAGCACTGAATGCCATTTTAAATCTGCCACCTCTGCACATCTTCTTGGAAGGTGAAGCCAGAATGGCAGCCTACAGATTGCAAAGTACTGGTCACTGGATAACCACAGCTAATAATCTAGGACATGGCAAGATCATGTCACTCATCAACAACCCAATATTAGAAATGGGTTCTGATTTTATAATCAAAGCCTATGACTTTGAAAAGAAGTTTACTGTACACACAAGTTGGAATCCGGACCAACTACCAACTCCAACAAATAAGAACATCATTTTTTACACTGATGGATCTAAGTTTGAAGGGGGTACAGGCTCCGGTGTGTACAGTACCAATCCTAGAATCAACGAAAAAGTCAGTCTAGAAAAGTTTTGTAACACCTTTCAGGCTGAAGTACAAGCTATATGCGCAAACATCAGCATAGAAAAGAAGCTGCTCAATCGAGACATACACATTCTCTCAGATAGTCAGGCAGCACTGAAAGCGCTAAACGCTTTCAGTACTTCATCGCGACTGGTCAAGGAATGCAAATCCAAACTTCAAACCTTAATCCAGGGAAATACAGTAAAATTATGCTGGATTCCAGGTCACCAAGGTATTGAAGGAAACAAAAATGCGGACAAGCTCGCAAAAGATGCAGCCCGTAATGCAATGACCTGTCCATAACCTGGTCTAAGCATTCAGAAAAACCAAGCCCGTTCAGCTATTAATGAATGGGTCAACTCCGCACACCAACTAAAGTGGAGAAACTACAATCAAGCAACACACTGCAAAAGATTGCTAAAAACTCCGAATCCACAAGCCACCAAAACCCTGTTGAGACTGAACAGAACTCGAATCAGGCAAGTAGTCAGTCTGCTAACAGGCACTGGAGCATTCAGAGAATTTATGCACAGGATCAATATCTATAGAGATGAACCTGTTTGCAGACTATGCCAAGAAGATGATGAAACAGCCTATCATATCCTCTTTGAATGCCCAGCATTAGAGCGTAAAAGACACCAACTCGATTGGAGCCTTAACTCTATTGACAACCGCAAGCTAGTAGGGGACATTGCAAATCTAGTAAAAGATACAGATGTCGGCCTGCTAACTTGAAAACTCCCGACAGTACAAAAAACCCAAAGGGCTGACGTGCGCATGCCAGCAAAAGGCAGTCGTGGAATCTAAATCTAATCTAATCTAATCTAAAAAAAGCATCTTATAATCCTGATTTTAGGTTACGTTCGAAGAGTTGGCTGTCTAAATTAGCATTTTAACAGAGTTTGCTTAATACCGTTTTAAAATGAGTATCTTAAACGTTTCTTTAGGTTCAATCTCAAATATCTGAAAGACTGTTGAATTTAGAAACATGAAGTGAGATATCAAAAGGCATCTCAATAAAAGAGTTTTCAAAAATACCAAAAATATATAGATTGTTCCGTTTAAAAAATCTGAAATTATTGAATTTGTAAAATGCCTACAATCAATATTTTTCGGTAATTTTTGTTCATTCACCATCCGCCTGCAATTTAGCATTTTTTTAAACAGAAATTCTTCATTATCTTTAAAACACTTAAATGTAGATCTACACAACTCTAAAGTAACCTAAATAGGAGGTCTTCCATTAACAAAAAATGTATTTCGCAGTTTTTCGAGGCTCCCTTTAATATAATCAAAAATATTTTAATGTGTAGACCTACGTCGTATCTACAACAAATTTTATGTAACCGTAATACTTTTAGAAATATATTACACCCCCTTCCCCCATTATTGCCGGACTATAATGTAGAAATCCAAATTTACACTAAAATAAACTGCTCAAGTACAGGTCTAAAGAGTAGCTTCAGCACTGCGAAAACATTAAGTATTATAGTGCACCCAGAATGTGTAGTTCAAAACGTGACCACCGAACTTCTGTAGATGGCGCCAAGTGGACAAGCCGCCACTGTGCTACAATGCTTGGAAATTTTGCAAAGTGGAAAATCGCCACCTTTCGTCAAAACCAAATAGCGCATGAAGGTGCTCGGGACCTTAGCAACAACTTTGCCCCCTTTCAAAATTTCGATATCTGTAGCCGTTCGAAAGTTACAGGCGATCCAGACAGACAGACAGACGGACGGACAAAACGTTCGCATAAGTACGCTGAAGCTACTAATAAACTGCTCAACTACAGATCTAAAGAGTAGCTTCAGAATGTGTAGTTTAAAACGTGACCACCGAACTTCTGTAGATGGCGCCAAGTGGACAAGCCGCCACTGTGCTACATGCTTGGAAATTTTGCAAAGTGGAAAATCGGCACCTTTCGCCAAAACCAAATAGCGCATGAAGGTGCTCGGGACCTTAGCAACAACTTTGCCCCCTTTCAAAATTTCGATATCTGTAGTCGTTCGAAAGTTACAGGCGATCCAGACAGACAGACAGACAGACAGACAGACAGACAGACAGACAGACAGACAGACAGACAGACAGACAGACAGACAGACAGACAGACAGACAGACAGACAGACAGACAGACAGACAGACAGACAGACAGACAGACAGACAGACAGACAGACAGACAGACAGACAGACAGACAGACAGACAGACAGACAGACAGACAGACAGACAGACAGACAGACAGACAGACAGACGGACAAAATGTTCGTATAAGTACGCTGAAGCTACTAATAAATTGAAATTACTAAAATGCTATTCTTATGTCAAGTGGCTAAGCCGGTCCTGCTATTAGCGTACGTTATGATTAATTAATATGCCATTTTTAGTTGGAAGTAATGTACGAGTCAAGTTTAAAGCGCGCATCTCTTCCTGATGATAATTTTCCTCTCACGTTGCTGAAATTTAAAAATAGGAAATATGTAAATTCGCCTGAAGACCTTTGATCATGATTATCAGCCGTCTGGCCGCCAATCGCAAGGGCAACAACACACACTGTGTGATAATATTGTTTGTTTGTTTGCTCCAACGCAATGACCGACTAACTAATCTGTCACATGACGGACGAGCCTCCACGACCTTCGACTGCTGATTAATAGACTTTGCCCTATTTATTTTTATGGCAATTTTCCGATTTTGCCCCGGCACGTAGACGACAACGTAATAAAATTGCAGCATAAAATAACCTTTAGTAATAACGAATCGATTATTTGACAGTGTAAATATTATACTGACGTATGTGAGATCAGCTAGTGAGATCATATAATTGTTTAAAGTTAATATAAAAATATATGAAGTATTTAACACTCCAAGTGAGTCTTCAATTTACTATACTATTGCACCTACCAGTTTAAGTTAAACATTTTACCAGAAATATAATAAAAATCAAAAGAAGTTTGATAGATTTTTTAAGCATATAAGGAAACTATTCAATATTCCAATAGCAACATTATTTTCTTATTTTTTATATACAAAAATGGGGAGAGATACAAAAAATGAACTCGTCTTATATATATAAAGAAAAGTCCTGACTTACTCACTGACTCATCAACGCCCAGCCCAAACCCTTGGACCTAGAAAGCTGAAATTTTGCACAGACGTTCCCTTTATGATGTATACAAGGAATAAGGAAGGATATTTCAAAATTCAACCCCTAAAGGGGTAAAATGACGGTTCCAATTTTTTATGGAAAAATAATATTAAATAGACATTTCGACTTGAAACTTCGTACGAATACTCCTAAAAACAAATAAGCAAACACGTATTTCGTGATTTTCCCAAAATCAACCCCATAATTGGTTAAATTGGGTAAATAACCCTAAAAATGGATATGGGTATCGTTATTGAGGTTTTTTGGGGCGTTGATTGCGAAAATGGCATTTAGTTTTAAGTCCAAGGCGGTGGACATCACATAAAATTAAAACCCTATAGTGGTGAAACGGGGTTTCAGAAATAAATTATTATGACCAGAACAACGTTTTCTGGGCCAGCTAGTTCCTCTATAATAATGAAATTTTAAATAATTATGTATAAAGCACCAGCCTCTACACCGCAAGGTAAAACGAGGTCATCGATTATACATATATACATACATGTATTGATTGTAATATTTTAGTAGAGTTCCGGCTATAACCATGGACGTTCACCTTTAATTTCTTTTATCCTTTTTACGCCTTAATGTTTCTCGATTTGTTTGAGTCCTAGTAAGATTTAACCCAAGATATATCTTCTTATTCGAAGTTGATAAGATGAACCATTTATAAAACCAACTGTGTTTTATGTAAAACAAAATAAAATCTCAAGTTGAGCAATTCTTGCACACAATCAAGACTAAAAGAAGAAACAGCTCATAATCCCAATGATATATGCTATGATACTGCTCCCTAGTATTATGCTATGGTATTGCACCTGAATGCTGGTCTTGCTTAGTTTTAATTAATGCTAATTGAATAATTTCAGATTGCAAGATTAGCATGTTTTGTTTAATTATTAAATATTTTATTGCAGTTCATACAGCGTTAGTAAGTTAGTAAGGTTGATTTAGGTACAGTTAATTGACGATACTCAGGATATATATTCCGATTACAAATCAGTACTTAAGAATGAAGTATATCAATTATTATTGATTTAAAATTAGGTGATTTTACATCTAATAAAAAAGATTCAATGCAAAGAATAGAAAAACCAAAAAAGAAAGCTAATATGATATATAAAGTTAATTTATTAAGAAATGTCAAATGAATTATAATTAGTTAAACATTGAAAATCTAGTGAGTGATAGACATAACATATTTAACATAGCATGTTACTATAGGGACAGAAATACAATAAGATCAACAACAGGAAAAAATGTAAAAACATATTTTTGTATAATTTTGTACTGGTAAAAATTGATAAAACCCAATACAATGATAGCTAATTAATGAAATAAAAGTAATAAGGGTATAGGGACATCAACAACATCGGTTGGAGCTAAATGTTGCTGATTGGGGTTGGAGTGCTGCTGCCAGCTGAGTAAAATTTCAGTAGAGCACAATAAATTTTTACGTTTTTTGTACTTCAAAAAATGTTCTGTCTATCCCGATTATAAGATAATCAGATCAATTTATTTGAGAAATATATTTGAAATTCAAAGTCTTGAGAACAGAAGAAATATATCATTACTCATTTTCGGATATAAACTATGTAATTACAGAATACATGAGAGTTGCCTTCTATCATTGCTGAAATTGAAAGTACCAACAAAACCTACCAGAACTAAAATAACATTTCACATACCTCATGTAAATTTCACTTTCTTCATACCTTATCTATGCATGCTAAGATTATTGAATGAAATACTAAAGATTCCAGAAATCGACTTATCAGTAAACTATAACATTTTTATTTCGGAAATCAGGAAATATTACAAATACGACTAAAATAATATTTAGCACCCCACTACAGTACATTAAAGTACATATTCATAATATGAATATTCAATGTACACGTTATATGCTGAACCTGAGATTCTCGTATTTTTATGTAAGGTCTAGTTGTATGTAGTTTTAGGTAGTTATATATACAGTGTGGTCCATTAAGTGTGCAACAAATGGGACATTTTTTTATTAGTTGTAAAACCGAAATTTAAATACCGCCAAAAGTTAGTGCATGTTTGATAACCATATCATATGCCCTTAGAATGGCTTCAAGTCAAACAATATACAGGGCAGGACAAAAAATATGAAATTCGTTCAAGAATAAAGTTACCTTATTTAAAAAAATTTAGCAAAATTTTATTGAGAAAAGTTGTTTAGAATCAAAAGTTATGCTCAAATACAAAGTCACGGCCTCCTATTCGAATTTTGATTCTTTTTTTGTAAAATTTTGTATTATCCCCGTATGATACATATTTTTATTATTCTGATTTTATTAAGAGTTTTTCATATGTAAATTATTATTAGTAAAGCATTTGCCTTGTTAAGAAGACTATTTGCGAAATTCTAAAGTTCTGTTAAATATCGTTGCAACAAACATGAAGTGGACGCTTACCTAAAAAAATATAAAGGGTCCCGAGTGGTGTAGCTTGAACAAGCGTCCACGTTCGATCAGCAGAGTTAAGCACCGCTGTCTCTGGTCAGAACTTGGATGGGAGTTCCACGGCTGCATCTCTCGGCGCCTCGTGGTACGGCTATCACGGAAAAAAGTTGGTCCCGGCGGTCATACAACATCATGGCAGTCGTTAGTGGGGTTGGAAGTCCTCATAACTGCACAGCGACGCCTGTAATTGGCCTAACGGCTGTTGGCTGAGTGCAAATTAAATTAAATAAATAAATAAATAAATAAATCCAAGTAAATTTTACAAATACGCTTCAAGTTGCTAAAAGTTATTTAAAAGGAATGTGGTTGTGGGTACTTTAAATACATATAAAATCAAAATAATAAAAATATGTATCATACGGGGGTAATACAAAATTTTCCAAAAAAGAATCAAAATTCGAAGAGGAGGCCGTGACTTTGTATTTGAGCATAACTTTTAATTCTAAACAGCTTTTCTCAATAAAATTTTGCTATATTTTTTGAAATAAGGTAACTTTGTTCTTGAACGAATTTCATATTTTTTGTCCTGCCCTGTATATTGTTTGACTTGAAGCCATTCTAAGGGCATCTGATATGGTTATCGAACATGCACTAACTTTTGGCAATATTTAAATTTCGATTGTACAACTAATAAAAAAAAATCCCATTTGTTGCACACTTAATGGACCACACTGTATATATATAACGGGTGTTCATAAACAGTCGTCATCCCAGTAGGTTTTGACTCCAAAAACGTATGTCTATTATAATTGAGAAAAACTGCGCTATGACAGTACTCAATGACGTTTCATTGTGTTGCACGAATTAATCAAAGATATAACATTTTGTTTTTCAAAGCAACTGGGATGACGACTGTTTATGAACACCCGTTATATATGTATATATATTTTCTTGGGTGCTGCTGTTTTATGCATTTAGATTTAGAATAATTTAGTCTCTTGATTTGGTTTATTTAGGAAATCCTAATTACTTTATATGTTTGTATTAACGGTTAATTATGATAATTTGTTATTGTTTAATTTCTAAGTTACATCCTTGTAATTAGCGTAAGCTGTTAGGGTGATAAATAAATAAATTAATTTATTGCTGATCCGAAGTCCAGGAATAAGGCCTGTACTGCAGACATTGCTAACTATTGGAGTTTGAAGCATCGTTGTGAAGTAATTGAGTAAAACTACGCAGGTATCTCTTTAGAAAACACAAAGAGATTAATTGATGAGCTAATAAACAACGAAAGAAAGATTACTTACTTATTTAAACAATATTGAAAGTGTTATTTATTGTAAAAGTATTATATTAGCATGCTTGAGAATTACTTGAATCATAAAAAGTGGCTTTATTTCGAATTGGCATATAATACAATTTTTATTAAACCTAATAGCATTGAATGCAACATTAATTGGATATAATTACAAAGAATAAATACAATGAACCTACGCTGAATTGGAGTCGATTTTTCTGCTAGAGCTAGTCAGTTCAATTTGATATTTAGTTTAATGATTGAACAAAATGGCGCAATATTAACCGGTCAGTTGAAACTCTAAAACCAAAATAAATTATTGAATTTGAATAGCTACAGTAAACTATAAATTAATAATAAAATCGCTATAAGTATCATAACTATAATATTAATAAAAATATTATTGATTTGCTCTTCTATAGGACACAAGCAAGAAAATAATTCAAAATTTTTATGTTTTCCGAATGATGTCATTTTTTTGACAGTGGTCTATTATGATATGTATTTTTCCACAGTGAAAAAAGTCCGATAAAAACATATCCTAATTTTTATGTTAAAAAATCGAAGGGTTTCTTTGAACTTCCAGTTCACAATATTCTGTTATCGTATAAGAAGTACCTACCGCAAGATTGCAAGAAGCTAAAACAAAACGCCTCAGTTTAAAAAGGCCTAACTTTATCCTAAATTTCTTTCTCCAATCCAGAACGAGGTTATCAAAGATCAATGTTGCTCGTTACTGTAAACAACGCTATCATTCATTTTTGCAAATGTTCTGTCTTTGTAGCGCTAAATTTAGAAATTAAATTTGACTTGTGACTTAAATAATTACTTCTTGACTCAATTAAAGCGACTTCATCGTTACGTCATGAACAGTAAAACAAAAATAAATTACCTTTGTAACACCACTTTAAATATTTGATATAGTTAAGGAGTGTTAGGAACGGAAATAATTGTGCCTAGAATTTATAAATGCAGATTTAAATCAAACTCGTTTTATTATTTTAAGAATTTAAAAATTCAGTATAATTAATTAAGTAAAGGTAAAGCCGATAAAAGTTTTCCGCTACTTTATGGCAACCTCTTTGGTTTAGCTATTAACAGATTACTAAAATATTACATTTTTAATGAACCGCAGATTTCTCCTATTATCCAATTGTGAAACGAATATTCAATCCAGCATCATACAGTAACTAATATGTACGATACAATATTTAAATAATTTTCACAAACTAGTTCGTTGTTCCATAGTTATAGCATTTAGAATAAAATGAAGCACTTTATTCTACCTTAATTTTTAAGAATTAAATCTTAATTCAACACCTTCAATAATTATATTTGAAGGAAATCTTCTTTTTGAAAACTATTAAAGATAATAGCAGCACTCAGACATTTGAATATACAGATTCTTTTAATAAGAGTAAGTTTGATGTGTTTTATTTGGCAGTTGTTTATTACGAAGTATGATCAAAAAATTTCAAATTTTATTAGTAAAGAACAGTACTAATTGAGGAACCACGCTCGTATCATACAAATTGTCAATAGTTTTTATATGCATTTTTGCATTAAAAAACGTGATTTTTTATTAAGCTTTATAATGTAACCTTATTTCTATAGTAATTTTGATAAGGTGCAGAAGAAACTAAAGTGAGTGTACCAGTGAACGTTACAAACCCTTCAAATGGCTTCTTGACCTCAGAACCAAGAGTAATTAATTTCGTGAACACAATGCATATGCACAATGTATAAGTTAAGACTCAGATCATCTGATCATCCTCAGTCTAAGATTCCAAAAAGTTTTGACATTACGGGACCAGCTTGTAGATATCAACATGAAAGAGAAAACAGAAATCGAATATCTCTTTTAGTTCCCGTGATACAGTAGCAAATTGAAAATTTCACATTTTGATTCGACATAGCAGCTAATTTGTGTATCAAAAAAAACAAGACATTTTTACTGCATTTTTTACGTAGATTAAAGTTTTGAGTTACGACCAAAAATGTTCTTTTCTTTATGCAAATTGTACGGAATTGAGTTTAATATCATCTATAACGTACTTTTTAAAATTTTCAAACATAAAATTGAAAAACCACGTGATTTTTAAAGTTTTTGTTTGTCTCATAGATTAGTCTTATCTTGCGTTATTATGGTTGCTTTGGGAATGTATTCCATTTAAATTTAATTTAATAAAGTTACTGTACATTACTCTTATCCAATTTAATTAATTGGTCCCATAATGTGCAATCTATTTTATTTCAGCTGTAATAATAACTGATACTATCATTTTTAATTCTATAAAAAATGAAACACCTTGTACATCTTTCATTTCTCCCTGTTACAAGAGAGTGGTAAAATATATATATAAACGAAGAGCAACTTAACATAACGAAAATAAAACTAAAAACTGTAGAATGACAAATAACAGTTATTTCACTAAAACGTCGAAATAAATAGAAACATTAATGGAGTGAAAATATTACAACAGTGAAACGGCATGATGATCTGAAAAACAGTAACACTAAACTGACACAAGACAAGTCAAAACAGAAGAAATTATAAAAAATCCTCTAATCGGCCATTTGTGGTAAAGCAGCAATCAGAAAAATCTATGAATCAAGCAATAAGCGAAAACATCATTGAAATCGT
>OW679195.1:119251801-119352609 GCA_940337035.1 Agriotes lineatus | reverse complement strand
TATATCTAAGTAACTGCTTTCTGACTTTACTGTACATTATGTAAGTTTAGTTATGTAGATACTGTTGTGGTAGCACCTTAAGACTGCTAATTTATTTATGAAAGTATTTCTAGGTGTGAGATTATTTATGGAAGAATAAATAAATTAATAATTAGAATGTACAAGGGTGGATTTTTGTAGTAGAAGAACAACATAAATATTTGAGATTTATTTAATAAATAAGAGGTTGACAAATACTGTAAGCTGGTCAATATTTTATCAGAAAGCTTCTGGCATATGAGTTTAATATTTGCTTTAGCAAAGATAATTGTTTAGTAATATCAGAGTTTAGATCATAATTTATATGGCAATCAGAATAAGCCATAAGATAGTTTGAATTAAAGTGAAAGGCAGACTCAAATAATTATTTGAAAAAATAACTTATAAAAATGTCAAATTAAAATAAACTGTATTGAAATGTATCCAGGAGTGTTAGCTTGTAAAAGACTTGGTATAATAATTATTGCTAGGGAATAATGGAAATATAAGAATAACATTTTTTTTAAGAAAATGTACATATAAAAAGCTGTAAATAGTAACATTTGGAAATAAACCCAGAAAAAATACATTTTATAGTATAAAATGGTATAAAAAAGTATGAGTGGTTGACACGAACAAATAAATGACTTCGAAATAAACATTTTAAAATAAACTGAATGGTGAGCGGGGCTACAAATGAGGATTTGGATACACTGCATAAGAGTCACTATTGGGTATCCTGTTTGATTTGGAACTTCATGGGAGTTGCTGTCAGGTAAATACTTCTACACTCAAGTTGCAATTGGATGCACACTGCATGTGAATATTCTGTTGGACTTGGACGAGTTTGGTATTAAATGGATTCCTGCATCCGATTTGTAGAACTGTCATAATATTCTTAAGTAATTTTCATAGTACTAACCAACTATAAAAAGTAATAATTTGATAATGCATGAACCTAACCTGATTTAAGAGTAGTTGTTCTCATAGAGCTAGCAAAAAAGAAATAATCTCAAATAAAAACTTCTATAAAAGGTCATATATCTTACATAAAATTATCTAAACAAAAATGTATTTCGATACAAAAATAATATCATACAATCTTAAATAGTCTATGATCTATCCGAGCTAATAGTATTTAGTAAACTAAACAGCACAGTAAGGCGTATAGCATATTTATGGTGCCGCAACGTGGAGCAAATTAACAGCGATGTACTATAGTAATACATAGTCGAGTGACAGCCAATCATTTTCTATTTCTTCGTAGTATGCTCGAATAACTGGAAATATCTTATCAAGTATTTGATTATTGGCGTTGAAAATGATTTTTTAATCCATGTACGTAACTTCTCAAATCACTTTCAAATTAAGTTTTCCCCGCTGAGTTTGTTGTTAAACTATAATTTTGGTTTTTTTTTTATTTAATTGTAGCTCAAGTTCTTCGGACAATTGCTGTAATTTATTAAATGTTCCTGCATATTAATGTGTTTACTGTTATTGCTGTAAGCCTGACAAGTGTGTGGGTATATTTAGTTAAGTGTTCCATTGCTTCACATAGTTTACTCCGTACGACTCGAGTGTATGCAGATAGAAAATTCGTATATTTGTGGTAGATACCTAAGCCACATTCAATAGTTCTTCAAGAAATGGCTCGAATTATAAATAGTGTGCACGTGTATGCCTTCCTGAAACAATAAAAGTACATATAAAATTAAAAGTTTCAGACCGACAGAAAAATCAGAAAATCTTAACTAGCAACACACGCTAGCAATTGATATCTGTTAATACAAGGCACTTTCATTGTTTTATCATCCCGTACACGTATCCTGAATCTGAACCGACTCACATATCCGAACCGCGGTAGGCTTAACTGCTCTCTGTATGTACCCTACCGCCTTATCCTTCATTATTAGAAACACTCCTTTGAGACTACAACAATGGCGTGCAAAAGCTGATAATTCGCTGAATGTGGAGTACTTTAGATAAGCTACTGCGAAAGATGCGCAGTGAAGCAAAAAGTTGATAAACTAAACAGCTGAAATGGTTTTGGAAAAAATCCTTGAATTAACAAGGCATTTAATTTTTGCTAATTCAGACTTTCTGATTTCATTTTAACATGTGACTTGTGATGTTCAGCTTTCTATTCTACAAAAATTGCCTATGGCTACTCATAATTACGATTTAAATTCAATGCTCAGTGGTTCACTTTTATATTGCTAAAGGAAAAGACAAGCAGCAATTAATTTTTATATTTTATAAAAATTGACAACAAATTTCTACAAAATTATATCTCATTCTAGTGCAATTACATTATTGTGGTTGCAGATTACTGCAATTAAAGCTACAGGTTGGTCATAGAAATGCTATTATAATGTAATTGGGTGTGTGCAAGGCTTGATGCACTAATTACCTAGTTGTAGTTGCTTAATTAATGTTGCTTGTTATTCTGCCAGACAACTAGTGTAATTCAGGACAATTGTTATTTATAGTGCAAACACCAAAAATTTATTTGCTATGTTAGTATCATAAAATTATTTAATTTGCTAGAATTGCCATAGGTTATATTGAAATAATATCAAACCTGTACCTACTGAATTTAACAACTGTACCTGTATCTGTTTCTGGATGATATTTTTAAATTTAATTGTATTCTCCTCAAAAATGCAGGTCTTCTGCAACAATTTTAACTGCCTTTTGTTCTTAATGATGTATTCATTAGTTCATATAAACCCCATAGACTTTCGTATTATAATTATTGTTCCTCTGGATATTTTCCAAGACAAAATAAGTTAATTTTAGATTAAGCTACCGCATCGTATTGCCCTCACATCATCTGCGCGGAAAAGGGTTAAAACAAGCAATAGTAACGTTATTATAAAAACATTTACTTGGCATTGTATATGCTACAGGCTACACAAAACATATATTTCAAATAGCAGTTCCAGTATCAACTTTTTTTAACATTTTTTAAATTCACATTATAACAATGCGCCAATTGAAAAACTCAATTCGCTTGCATTATTCAATTTTTTAGCAACATATAATACAAACTTTCTCCCCCGTTTAGATATCTGGGGCGATGTTAAACCAACGGCGCTTGAATTTATTTCCAGTTGATTGAGAAGTTATATTATGAAATAAATAATGATGCAAAACACCATATTGATGACTCATCATTAGTTGTACGCAGCTTTTTATATCAGATCTAAAGAGACGACTGAAATAAAATAGTGAATTTTGGATATTATATGCCTTTGCAACGACAACTTTTTCCCTCTTTTAGAATCCTAAATCTATTATAATTTGAATACAAATCGCTAAAAACGAGAATATTATTGTATGCATGATATTCTACTTTATAAAATAAAACTAAGGAATGGTCCAACTAACTGTATAAATAATGAAATGTCTATTATTACATTAAAATTATATTTATATCTTAGAATAAGAGGTGCTGCAAGTAGATAATACATTTTTTCTAGTAGCAAAATTAACTTGAAGTATTATTGTGGTCTAGTTGGCTGTGATCGTCCTAACTTTTTCTATGTGACCATTTTAACTGTCATAACACCTAACTGATTTTTGTAACCTTGTCACAATTGTACCAAAAAAATGTTGACGTTTTGTTTGTTGTAATAATAAGACTAATAAATGTCTGCTACCAATAATTAGTGTATTATTTGAATACAATATTAAATTAAATTGTCGCCAGAGTGGTTGAGCGGGTTAGCAACCTGCTTAACAACCAGGTAGGCATGGATTCAAATCTGGCCATGCAGCAAGGAATTTAAACGCATTAGTTACGTTAGCTGCAAATTAGGTTTAGGTGGTTGAATCTACGATATGTTTGAATGCAGGCCAGCGTAATGACAGTTGCGTGCGGCTCATTACTTCCGTTGCACTCGCGTCACCTTTACTGTTTAAAAAATGATAAATGATAAATAAAGTATAAGCTCATAATTGTACAAGATTACATTTCATGGAGATCAAAAGAATTTTTCAAAGCAATTTTGGTAACATTTTTTTAATTATACTTTATATTGAGCTCACGTATAAAACCTGAAATGGAAATTGTATTTTCTTTAGAAAACAGGCACATGTTAATTAACCATTTTTCGACGCATGTCATACATACAGACCATAAAAACTTCTACAGCAGCAATAACTCCTACCTTCTAACATATTCACGTAAAACGGAGTCTTACTTGAAATCGCTAATTCTGTTTGTTCGCTATGTTTGTCTATTCGTTTCTTCGAATTTTTACGTCCTTTTACGATAAAGGCAGTATTAGATTTACCCCAAAAATTCGAAATTGAGTTTTCAACAGATCTTCAAATTTTCGAGTCCCCTGAACACAAAAAACGTGTTTTTGTTCATTGGTCTGTCTGTCTGCCTGTGAACAGAATTACTCAAAAACGAAAAGAGGTATGTCGTTGAAACTTCATATGAAAGTTTTGTGTACTATCTAGATGCGACAGCAAGCTTTTGAAGAAAATAGCATTACCGGAAGTATGGTGTTTACTCGTGTTATTTTTCAATTTTTTTCGAAAACGGCTACAACGATTTTTCTCAAACTTTACATTTTTATTACATGTTTAATGTGTATTGATGTGAGATATGTGATTTTCCAGTTGAATACTTCTAAAATGGGTTTCTTTTGTTTCTTTTCTATTTTTTTATTAACTCCTATTTTAAATAGAACACCCCGTATATTATTACACTTTTTAATTCAGCTTAAATTTTTAGAGAAAATTTGTATCTTGAACTAACGCTCAATTTTGAACCGTTTTTGTAGAATTTGTAATTTTTGAAAATTTTCGACAAATGCTTAAAAATTAAAAATCAAATTTTTGGCTCATTATAAGATCACTGCAAAAGAAAGTTCTGTGCGTGTATCACACCAGATTTTGTAAATTTTAACTTTAGTTTCCAATGAAAAATGAAAAAGTAGAATGGAAATGTATAATTTCGGAGGCTTTCACGGCCATTGTCATTAAGTAAAAAACCACTTCCGGGATTGGACCGTGTCATTGTTGAGGTCGAAAAACTCAACGTTTCGCCCACTTTCGTAAGAGGCTTTATCAGAAGAGAAAAGCAAAAAGAGCATTGTAACTCAACGTGTTAACCACGCCAGAGACGAAACTCTTTTGCAAGAGAAGGGATAGAAGATCACGGTAACTCAACGTGTCAAGCACGTCACAGGCGACTCAGTTGAGGCTTGGTATGCGTCGTTGTGCCTCTCAGAGTTGTTGTGGACTTGGAAGGCAGTTCTTATCTTGAATATGTTTCCGATTATTCTTAGATTGTCGGAAACTCCTCGGATGTATTACGACCGTGGTACATTTTGATTCATCAGTCCATATCACGTTATTAAGGAAATGTGGATTTTGCTGTATTTGATACAGCAAAAACCCGTAGAATGCTACCCTTCTTTCGCCATCTCCAGGATGTAGGGTTTAACGTCAATAACGATGGCTGTTGAGGGTTCTTTATACCACTTTGTTGATCTATAGCGATTTTTTGGATCTAGTGTAATAAACAAAACAAGCGAAAAACGTTATTAAAAAAACACTAAAAATAATTGAGATTTTACCATTTGTAATATTTATTTTTCGTTTCCAATTAATCTACCACCATAATTCTGTTTAGCTCGCCTAAATATACCATAGTGACCCAAACTTCTATGAAACCATAAAAAAACCTATATTTGGTCGCTGTCATTATGGAAAACGTTGAAGGTATATATCCGCTGTTACTTGAGCATTACGATGGCAAGCATAATAAATCTCCAAAAATGCATTATATCTTAGTAAATAATACTAGAGTGTGAATGTCGAGCTACACTGTCACAATTTTAGTAAAACTAATGTAGCATTGTCGTTTTTGCATCTCTCAAATAAAAATGCACTTGCCAAATTTAATATCTTCTTTCGTATACGGAGGAGGTTTAATAGTTATTTACTGTACAAGTGGGATAAGAGCATCATCAATATACGTCTGTGTAAGTTACAAACGAGGGCGTAGCACAAGTTATGTAAGCACACAAGTATATTAATGATGCATTATCACACATGTATTGTACAAAATGTTATCTACAACTGCTTAAAATTGAGTAAAGTGCATTAAGAAAAATGCCAGATCTGTCATTTTAAAAAATATTTTAGTAGGCAAATGGCATTATGTCATTCATTTAACACTATTTCCGTTAGGTAATAAAGTCATTACACCACTAGTGGTGTAATAGAAGTTCATTACACCACTAGAATTTTATTACCCAATGTAAAATCTGTAAAAGGCTTTACACAGAACTTCCCTCGTCGACATTGTGACACTAAGGGCCGGTTGCAGAAAGCAATGTTAAGTCTGGTGTTAGCTAACGCGACGTCAAAGTGAACAAAAACGAATCAAATCTCAAATGCTTATGGTAACTAATACATTAGTAAACAAAATTTGATGCGATTTTGTTCACTTTGACGCGACGTTAGCTAACACCAGACTTAACATTGCTTTCTGCAACCGGCCCTAAATAATTTTAAAAATCAAATTTAGTTAGGAGTAAAAATATCTTCAAGTTTCTAATACATTAATTACATTTTCAAATAAAGTAACGTTATTGGTGGTCGAATTCGAAAGGCAGGGGGACCGCTATGCAACCCCAACGTTTTGTGGGATATTGCAAATGACTGGGCTATTTCTACATGCGCTGCCGAGCACCAACCATTTTATTTTCTGATTCGCAGCAAAATTTATTAACGCGCTAATTTGTGTATCCTTTTTGTATCGTAAAACATTTATTTTGTATTTATTGGCTCCCATTTTTTGTAAGAATGAAGCCTACACTATGTACAAATTACTAAGTTAATTAAAAACAACAATTTAAAAAATTGTATTCCGTGGGGGTTTGCATCTGCATAGCGATTGTAAAGGCATCGATAAATCGTACTCGGCCATCTTGCCTTATTGAAATGTGGTGCGCGCCTCTATTTAACGGAGCGGTCTTATTGTTGAAACGTTTCGGCTAACTGTGACACTATCCTGTATCTGTTGTCCTATTTTCGGCAAGTGCAAAGCCTGACCTAAGTGAAAATTATTTCTTCCATCTATTTGAAAGGTAACGTAAAAATCTAAAAACTAATTTTTAAGGTGCTTACCCTGTATATATTTGCCTGAAATTTTCTCGGCTTCATGCCAGGTAAATATATAATCTGCTTGCAAAATATCGTCATCCTCCAACACATAGTTTTTGAGTTATACCGACAACAGACAGACATACAGACAGACAGACAGAGAGACAGTCAGAGAGACAGACAGACAGACAGACAGACAGACAGAAAGACAGACAGACAGAGAAACAGAGAAACAGACAGACAGACAGACAGACAGACAGACAGACAGACAGACAGACGGAATTAAGAAAACCTGTTTTTCGTCATCTAGAGACCCTGAAACGTAAAGATCTGAAAAGAAATCTCGGAAGGTGATTTTTTCGCTATTACAATACTTTCTTCGTCTTTTAAACGAGGGAAGTAAAAAGTGTCAAATGAGTAACGTAATAAGTCCTTATCCAAGCAGTTGTAGATAAAAATGTGAATATGGCTCGAGAATTAAGTATCCTTATTTTTCAAAACACAAAAATGTTATTTGGAAATATTTGTTAGAACATTTTAATCAAAAAGTCTAATTGATTTCAAATGTCGTCGATGTTTCAATCGTTTATAATTAAGTTTTTTAAGATACCTGTGTTCTTCACTTTGAACACACAAAATTGAATTTTTAGCACTAATTTCGATTAAGGTAAGTTTCTGCTTACTAAGTGAGGAAAACTCAAATTCGACAATACATGATAATCGTATTCTATAATAACTTTTTAATATTTCATTTCCGTAATATACAGGATGGTAAGAAAGCAGAAGGAAAACCAGTGAATTGTATTTTCGTGATAGTTAACTTAATATTTGACAACTTCCGTTAATTCTAAACAACATTTTCTCATAATATTTTTGTGTAGTTTGAGAAATAAGGATACTTTATTCTTGAGCCATTTTAATATTTTCGAACTACTCCCGTATACGGAATGAGGTATTTAAATTTTGGCAAGTGCATTTTTAGTTTGAGAAGATGCAAGAAGTTTGATAATAACATTTGTCAAAGTTCATCACAACCACAAATATTGCCAATAAAATTCTCAAAATTTAAAATACTAATTTCACTTTCCATTGATAAATTAGATCCTTTTCCAAACTCGTTAGAAGTGCTCATAAGATGACATTGATGGACCACTACTGATTCAAAATTGTATTTGCCATATCGACTTTGTGGTGAATCAAGTCTGTGGTATAACTGTTGGCTATTGCAGAAAACTTGCATCCACAGCGTTAAATTGTGATTTCTTCTAACTTTTAATGTCGGTAGTAAGAAAACAATGGGAATCAAGGGATTATTACTTTACTTCACCTGTTGGAGCGCGGTTACGCTACTATTTGCTGTAGAGTACTTAAATCTTACTAACTTCATTTATAATGTAATATACTATTTTTAATCTGAGCAATAATTAATGTAAGAATTTGTAGATTGTATTAATATTTTATGTTATGCGACACTTGGAAATATATACTCGTATCTATTATTTTTACAGCATGAACTTAACATCTCATTTAGTCAGTGAATGGTATATAGAAAGCTACATTAACAATAAATAATTTCAGTAGATAAAATGTTTTTATTTTATTGATATTTCTGTAATAATGTTCATGTTCTTGCTTTTAAGCTCAAAAACACAACCATGTTTAAAAATACTGAACTCCTACAACTCCTACTTTAGGATATTTCATTCGCCAGAAGTGCAAAACCTTAATAATGTAGGTATAGTGCTGGCATTCTTATTATTGATTCTATTTTACTTTGCCTCCCAAAAACTTAAAGATGTAGGCCAGGTACAATTTTATATTTATTTTCTTTGTGACAGGTCACATATTTAAAAAATTGCTTGAAATTTAGTAAACTCAAGAATAAAAATAGTCACCCTAATTTTCAGATATCCAAAGTTACTGATAAGAAATCCTATATAGAACACCAATTTAAAATAATAAATTTGCGAGATACTTAAATAGTAGGTGTTTGCAATAAACTAGTTTTTGCACTACTAGTCTCAGAACGCACCGTTATTGGCCTATTTTTAGGTCGTGAAGTTGATTTTTTGCACTTGCGGGACTAAAGTTGGCACTTTAGTCACTTATTTTAGGAACTAAAGTAGCTCATTTAATCTCTAGGGACAGAAGTAATTACTTTAGCCCCTAGGGACTAAAGTAAAAAATGTTACCGTATCTATAGTAATCTATGGTAAATTCGGGGTTAACAGGTTAGGTTTCGCGTCAGTTTTGACATAAACTGACGCAAAACCTAATCTACTAACCTCGAATTTGACATAATTGTGAGCTATTGTCATAATGACTTACAGTGCCACCAACTTTAAAATTTACCAAAGGCTACTAATTTTAAAATCATTGTAACTAAAATGTCAATAAATGACGTTTAAAAAAACGAGTTTTCGTTTTAAATCTTCCTGCAACGTGAAAAAAATAGTATATGCAACTCGGAGAGAATGCTATTTTGCTTCAGTGCAATTTCTGACTCTTGGGGTTCGCCCTCGAGTCAGAAATTGTACCTCAGCAAAATAACGCATTTCTCTCCCTCATTGCATAATCTACTATTCTCCACCAAGGGAGAGAAAGTAAAATAAACAATTTTCACCGTGGTAACGAATAAATTGGTAAGTTACCAAATATGACTATTTTAATTTTGACGTTTTAAAGAGCTGTATTGTCAGGTTGACAGTTAAAATATTTTCGAAATTTGTTGGGAATTTAGGTATTAAGCCGTTTGGTAGTGCAAAAAATAGTATAGACACCACGGTAGCGAATCGTCTTATAACCTTCGCGCTTTAGATACTTCGCGCTGCGCGCTCAGTATCTAATATGCGCTCAGGTTATAATACTGCGCTTCGCTACCTTGATGTATAATATACTATTTCTTTACTTATGTACGTTATAAAATTATACATTAATCACGATATTAAATAATATTTAATTATAAAAATTGAAAAAATATGCTGAAAAGGAACTCTTTTTGAGCATATCTACAGCTTCAAGGGTATTTATAATGAATCAAAGTTGCATTAGTTAAAAAAAATTATAAAAACGTTTATATTACATGTTTAATTCAAATAATAAGATTCATAGTTAAATGAGCTTAATGCATACCATACAAACAGAAACTCATTTAACGAATTATTTTTGTAGTAATTATTTCTACTGTTTTCTTTTTCCAAACACTTGCTTTGAATTGGCGGATAATATTTCAAAAATATCTAAGAAATCTATATTTGAAGGTAGAAGGGCACATTTTGAACATAAAGTAAATGACCTCATATCAACACTTTAATTTAATTGGTTTGAAATTATATAATGCTGGGCTGATACGTAACGCATCCATCTAAAAAATGACTTTTAATGGATGTTACTACAAAAACTAAAAAACAGTGTACAAAAAAGCGGACTCTTTATGCTACAACACTATTTTTCAACATAGCCACCGTTCGATACATTTCTCCCAACGTAAAAAACATGTTCTCATTCCGATGAAGAATTCTTTCAGTTTCTGTTTAATCCACTTCTTTACTACAGCTTTCACATCGTCGTCCGTATAACATTGGTTGCTCCTAAGATGCTTCTTAAGCTAAGGGAATAAAAAAGGACGTATGAGGCCAGATCCAGATCGTAGGGTGAGTATGGAACAATTTTGAATTTAGTTATAATTGATTATTAACACAGAAAAAGATTTACCGTAAAAAATCATTTGATTGACACTTTTGTACTAAACACATGTAGCTGTGCATAAATTAGAGGAACAAATGGCTACACCGATATTCAAAATTTCAGTAGCAATTATTTTTTATTTTGACTAGGCAATAATTGTGGTTTAGACAAGGAAGTAAAACACTTCGATCTAAAAATATTGACCACTAGAATAAATCAACTTTCTTCCATGTTAGTTTATAACAATAATTAAATTATCCGTTAGCTTTAACTTAATGGGCTAATTTCATCAAGTTTTCTGCGAACTGCCTTTAAAAAACCTACTTAGAATTTTATAACGTCTGTTTGGCGATTTTACGCCACCGTAAACCACAGCATAAAAAGATGCGAAATCTCTGTATATTTTATGTGCCGACTTGGCCACGCCACCCCAGAACGTCTCTGTTTTGCCTTTCCATTCTGTGAAATACAGTCGTGGAGTGCATGTAAATTGCAGAAGTAATTTAGTTACTTTGAGATATTTCTTCCTGCATGTTATATCTGTGTCAGCGACATTTAAATTGCACTTTTTACTTGAAAATATAATTCTGAGTATTTAACATTTTCAGTATAATTGAAAATTACACCAAAATCATTTTACTGTTAATTATCAACAATATATTTGTTAAAGGTATAGCATAGAGCTAGACTGAATTTTTTCTATAAAGCGTCTTTAAAGATTTGTTTCCGAATCCGAAAACAAATCCATAATTATTCGTCTATCAATCCGCTTAGATTAATTACGATTTTGTAAGTATCTTTTGCAATTATGTACAAGTTTCTCGTCAGCGGAGAATCCAGCAGTATAATGTTACATTTTACTGACGTATGAAGAAAATAGTATATTATGCAATTCGGAGAAAAGTGATACTTTGCGTGGCAAGACCAGACGCGTTTCACTGACAAATGTAAGCGAGTCAGATAAGTCCTGGCGAGGCACACAAAGCCACTTTTATTCCGAAAGACATCTACTATTTTATTTTCAAACTTCTCAGTTATATACAGTGTGACCAGTAAAGTCCGCATCATATGGGATTTCTATTTATTAACAGCTTTTTTCATAATTTGACGTTGTCATCAATTTCTGCTTCGATCGAGATGAAAATTAACCAAAAAATTATAGTCACGTCATTCGCATTATCTGTCAAATTTTAATTTTTTTCAAAAAAAAATACAAAAGTGGGGTTATTTCTCAAATTATCGAAAAAAGTTATTAGAAAAAGTATTTCTAAATGCAATTTTAGCCCATGTGCAAAATTTCAGCTGTATAAGATAATTTAGATTTTTTGCCCATTTTTTTTTAAATTGCTCCACTGTTACAAAGTAAGACTCAACGCAACCTACATAAAACTTCATAAAACTTTTGAATTTTTTTTTGAAAAAAATTTAAATTTGACAGATAATTCAAATGACGTGACTATTATTTTTTTAGTTAATTTTCATCTCGATCGAAGCAAAAATTGATGCCAACGTCAAATTTTGAATAAAGCTATTAATAAAAAAAAATCCCATATGATGCGGACTTTACTGGTCACACTGTATATATATATTATTATGATGTGGCTATATAAAGCTATACTTTTATTAATGTGATGCCCTTTCAAATTCAATATATTTTTTTTAATAAAAATAAATCAAGTTCTCTTATCACAGGTGGTTCGCCAAATCAAGATCTCTATCTATTAATTGAATGTCAATATTACAGTTAATGATGTTTAGTTGTCAAACCGACTTCCAAATCTCAATAAACCAGGTATCGACAATTGTGTTTTTTACATTAATCAATTCATTCAATTAAATATTGCTTTGTATTATTGTATTTCACTGATTGATCTTTATTTAAAATGTTTTAATATTAATTCCTAACAAACCTTGTCACTTATTCAGCTTCACTCGCACAATTCCTTACACCAGTGCCTCCTACTTCCTAAAGGATCCCAACGTCGTCCTCGCCTGACACCTATCAACCAAATCCAATACCTCTGCTGATGCCGGCTGCAATCTCTCTGTCAAACGGCAGCTTCAACTTCAACAAAACCTGGTAAGTTTCAAGTTTCTAACTGCAACAGCTCTTATCTTGTTTCTTCTTTAGGTATCCTTCAGCACTCTGCAATCTGCTCCGATGTTGTCCAACTCTGGTAGTACTACCTCAAATTCCGCTCTAGCTGAATCTCCTTACCTCGATGCAACCACAAATGTGAAACATAAACATGTAATTGTGCGACACGCCAGTCAATAAATCCAATTCCATCCAATTTTGTCGTTCTCTAGTTCCTTTAATGTAATTCGCAGCACTTAACAATCTCTTCACCGATTGTGAGTATTTTTTACTATTAATATGTATCCTTCTTTAATACCTCGTAGATTTCTTAATAGCAACCCCATTTGTATATCAACCAAGCAACTATACAAATTCTGCACTAATTTCCATTTTTATTTAATAAATATCTAATTTTACAATATCTTATACATTTTTCTTTGAGTTTATTTATGTAACTACCCTTAAACCAAAACTTCTTCTTGTTGGATACTATTCTTACTGCACCCTTACATATTTTAAATTATCCATTATTTACAATTTAACAATTCACACTATCATTATAACACATTTGTCAATCGTTACCTTGGCTTGTATTTTATTAAAATTTTCTGTAACTATTAAATTAACATATTCAATCAATATCAAAATCTCTTCTCTCATTGTCTCAATAAAATTTATTAATAATGTTTGAAATTTAACACCCATCAAGATTTAATTATATCATTCTTCCAAGCTTATTTGTTTCAAATATTTCTTTATTGAAATTAATTACACTGCCTCATGTATCATAACAATATATATATATATATATACAGTGTGTCCGCGGATTGAGTTCACAAATTAAGGTATTGAGAAAATTAATCAAATTAATTAATATACAGGGTGTTTTTAGAATCGATTTAAAAAATGACCAAGAGTAAACTACCTTTATTAAAAAAGATAACAAAAAAGTATTAATAGAAGTTATTTAGAATTAAAAATAATGGCAGACTCTCAATTTTCAGACAAATCGATCTACTTTAATTTTGGATTTTTTATAACATACCTTTTATCGTAGCTGTAGGAAGCACTCCATTCTCTTTTTAACATCATAGTTTATGACCAGTTAGGGTGCCTCCTACAGCCACGATAAAAACTATGTTGGTATAAAAAACCAAAAAATATTTTAAAAAAAATAAAAGTAAGCCGATTTGTCTGAAAATTGAGAGTTTGCCATTCCTCTTAATTCTAAACAACTTTCCTTAATACTTTTCTTTGTTATCTCTTCTAATAAGGGTAGTTTACTCTTGGCCATTTTTTTTAAATTGATTCTAAAAACACCCTGTATATTAATTAATTTGATTGATTTTCTCAAAATCTTGGGTTGAGAACAAGCAGGAGCGATTCCTAAAATATTAACGTCTAACTCAAAAATGTTTTGTCATTTACACCTTATGTGAACTCAATCCGTGGACACACTCTATAGAGGGTGGTGACTTGTGCGACGCAGCATAGGTATTTCAATGGTAAATTTTTAATGTGTGATTATTGGCTTCCCTAATTATTTTAGAGCTAAAGTGTACAGAAGTTTTTTGTAAAGAAAAAAATACTGCATCTGTAGGTACTATTGTTTATAATTTTGCAATTTCCGGAACCCTATAAATTAAAAAATTCAAAATGCTATTTTTGAAAAAAATCAGTCGTGCTTTGGAAATATGTAAACAAACGACATGCACATTTACTTTTGTCATTGCTGTTTGACGTTTATAACAGATCATTAAATATGGTGTTTATTTAAAAAGATAACTCCGCATCGCGTCGTGCTCTACTAAACATCGTCACGCGTGCTTTAAAAGCTTACCTATACACTAGTATCATACGAGTAATATATCGTGTCTTCCAAAAAAACACTCATTCGCAGCATGCCATGATCAAATTGAAATTTTCCGTAACTTGATATACACCCATTGAAGCAAATGAACTATCATAACTCAGAAAAAACTAAATTTCACCTTGACCTTGAATTTTTTCCTAAAAATATCCAAACACTTAACAAACACAATTTTTATTGACCGTTATGATTATTACACTCGGTATTGTTGTGTACATGCCATCTTGTTTCCTTTTTGCTTGATACAATTGAATTTATTGGAGTGTAAACTTTTACCTGTCACAGTGACAGATGTGTTTATAAACAAAATTCAATCTGGCATTTACTTACAGACTCATGTTAAGACATGACTAGATTTTTTATCTTTTTTTCCAAGGCCTACCCTAAATGACTTTGTTTTTTGAAACACGCGATATATTTAGCTTGAAATAAGGGCTCCTTCACGTTTGGCTCAAGCTCTAACAGCCGCAGTGATAACGCGCGTCTCACATAGGTGGCTTCATCGGGTGCGGATGACTAATTTCATTGGAATTTCATTAGTATGCAATGTTTCAAGGACGAAAGCACAAGAAGCCTACCATTTTAATCACATTTATTTGCATTAATTAATAGTTTATACACGATCCGGAATAAAGTATCTGCCTGTTTCATTTTCTAGTAACTTGTGTTGTATATTAGTGAACAGAATAGCAATTATATCAGCGTAACGAAGAATTATAAAGGATTTGCTTTGCGTAGATATGAAACGTAATACCTTTAATGTGATCGCCATTTTCTTTCATGAATTTCTCTGTTCCTTTTACTAATTACGATTGCCAGTACTGACTCCAAGACAGCTACCGGTATTTGCACAATATCTTCTCGTATCCGATCATTCAACTCTGCGATTGTGTTGAGACGTGCCATGTGGAACAGCAATTCATTTTGACAACTAGCAATACTCCCCAAAGCCTGCCCATCACATTAAAATGCATTAATACTACTATATTAAGCAACAAGTTTATAAACGTCACTTTAGTCATAAGTTTTTAGGCCCGAGCGGAGCGTAGCGTAGCGAGTGTTTAATAAACGAGTGTCTAGACGAGTTTATATAATGTGTTACATACCATACTTTTTCTACGAAAACAAATTTAAACAATATAACATCATTTCATTATGATTTTTAATATTATGTTAGGTTAAATTATACTTGACAAACGTCGAAGTTGACTGTTGAAAGTTGAAAACTAACTTAATTTTAGTTTTGGCTGTGGCTAATAAAGCAAATACTATTTGAACCTAACTTCACCCCATGACTAAAACGTCATTGCCAACTTCAGCTCGTGACTAAGAGACTCTTTACTCACCGGTTATGAAGGCATGATTATAAGGTCACTTAGCGACGTGTATGTTAGTATGTTAACAGCCCAAGAGCCAGCAACGGGTTTGCTTACAGTATTTTTAACTAGCATGTAACTGTTATGGAAGATCCCTTTGAATATACTCTGAAGGAAACTCGCAGTCTGGCAAGCCTGCGGTGATGGTTTTAGCCCTCTTGCGTCCTTGAAGGATGGAAAAAATAATAAAAAAAAATATAATAACAAGTCTGGCGCTTTGCTATGTTAAAGGTAATCATATCTTATGTAAGTAAAAAAAATTACACACGCTTTCGCGGGTGGTAAGTTTACCCTAGAATCGCATAAAGTTGCATAATAAACTTAACCACTTACAGTAAAACATCGAGAGATAAAAAAACTGATCCTCAGCGGACTGTGAAAATTAAAACGTATGAATAATATCTTGGGGACAGTGTAAATCTATGTCAAATTTGAGGTTATCAGGTTAAGTTTTCCGTCAGTTTTGATACAGACTGACGCAAAACCTAACCTGCTAACCTCGAATTTGACATAGACTTACGGTGTTACCAACATATTTTTCATAGGTTTTGTGTCACTTTTAAAAAATTATTTTTTTCCGCCCTTCAAGGACGCAACGGGGCTAAAACCACCACCGGTATATTCAAACGGATCTTCCATAACAGTTACACGGTTGTTAAAAATACTGTAAGAAATCCGTTGCTCGCTCTTGGACTATAAATAGCATTTTAGTTGCAGGAGTAGAAATAAATATTTTAGTTCGAAAATTGGCTAAAAAGTTTAAAATGTATAGTATAAAATGGTAGTTACATTAAGGATATTGTGTACCAACGTCAAACCAATATCCTATCTTTTCTCTTTATGATGACATAGTTTATATGCTGTTATTGTGTTAATTATTACATGGCATAATAATGATTATATTTTCTATTTATCACGCAGTAGTTGAAGTGCGATACCCATTCGTATCCACTATGATACCTTGAATAAAATTAACAATATTTTAAATAAGCATTTTTTGTTTGTTTGAAACAAAGCAGTTAGGTAGACCGAGAAATAGATTTCTCTTATTATATTATACGTAGAGATGCAGTTTTGTGGCCTAATTGTACTTTTAAACGAAGAATAAATAAAAGATACCTAATTCAGTTGATCATACCTTATAAGCCTGTAAACTTTGGTAATATTTTCACTGATGAACTTTTGCTAGTCCATATCCAAATACATAGTTATATGTTGGGATGTCGGACTAGGTCTTTGTCTGCGAAGGGGCTGAAAATGCATTTTACATACGGTTAGCCAGACTATCAAAATTCTTCATGAGCCGTTACTGTATGAGATAAATATATCACATACTGCATATGCGGTCTGCATTAAATATGATACTTAGGTAAAATAAAATTAGGTAAAATAAACTACGCCTACGACTTCATGCTTCGCAATTTAACGTACATTCTAAAATATATATCTCTTAACAGCAATGTAATGTGCACCCTTAGATCAATACCACAATCATCTACTGACTCAATATTTACAAAAAATAGAGCGAATATGGAAGTTTGACTTGGTTCCGTTAACCTCTTGGTATACAATGATTTTTTTAGAAGAAATGCTCAATAACTAGTCACCAACCAACAATCAGGAACTTAAAATTTTAATACTATCGACCTTTCAAAACTACATTTAACCATAGATACACAATGTATATATTACGAAGGCTGTTCTGTTCTGATTTATTTATTTATTTTGGTCCTTAGCCAACAGCCGGTAGGCCAATTTTAGGCGTCGCTGTACATTTTATGAGGACTTCCGACTTCTCTAGCTACTGTCATGATGTTATTATGACAACCGGGACCAACTATTTCCGTGGCAGCCGTACCACGAGGCGCCGAGAGATGCAGCCGTGGACCTCCCATCCAAGTTCTGACCAGAAAGAGCGTTGCTTAACTCTACTGATCATACGTGGACGCTTGTTAAAGTTGGTAAAGCAAAGAGTGGCAGTTTTTTTAAATTTTTAGAAGTTGTTTGTAATCCACGAGACATTATGGAAGTACCTACCGCGGAATATGTTTGGACAATAATTTACTACCATTATAAAAGAAGTTTGACAGGCCACTACAGTGACCAATATTTAATAACAGTTTCATAGTCTATCATCATGATCCACAGTTACTTATTACTGGTTCCGGAATTTAAACATGGATGGTGGGCGAAGGGCCTGGCGACCTCCAGTAGCTGTTTGTGTTTAAAACGCTAATGCTACCAAAAAGCTGCTTAAGAAAAATCGAAATATGAGTCACACAGCAGAGATTTAACAAAAACTAGGTGTTCGATTATCCGCAATAGATAGTATTTTATACCAACAGCTGGGTGTGAGGATGCTGGCAAGGCAGTGGATTCCACATTAATTTGTAGCCGAAGAACAAAAACAAGCATGGATATACGTACGGCTGCAAATGTATGTTATAAAAGTTAGATGCAGGGTCTACAAAGAATGTGTTTTAGTGTTACGGGTGATAAGATGAGTCTTCGATCTACAATTATGACCCTAACAGCCAGTCTTACAAAGGCCACTAATCTGACGTTAACTTTAATTCGCTGCTAACATAAACAAAAGCGCATCAAAATGTGTTTACTAATGAATAAAATCTCATCAGCACTAAGGTTTTCATGCATTTTTGTATGTTTTAACAGCGAATTAAAGTTAACGTCAGATTAGTGGCCTTTATAAGACTGGCTGTAAGATTAAGCAAAAATCAATGGTTTGGTTTTTTGAAAGTGGGATTATGCCATAAAAAGTTATTAGAGGTAAAAGTGCAAACAAAGAATTTTCTCAAACTAAGCGGTGTAGTTACAATAATTCTGACTTGTGTGCAGAAGTTTGCATTGGTCAAGTCTTTGTAAAATTGTGCAGTGATCGCCGAAAATCTGATTTTGGTGGTATTTTGTTACACACGACAAGTAGCAAAAACTTTAAGGTTTTTACACGAAAATGATTCCAGCTGATCACTGCCCTCCATACAGTTCAGATCTTGCCTCCAGCGATTTCTTTCTATTTCCACAGACTAAAACAATCTGTAAAGGGATTTATTCAGAACTTCCCTCGCAAGTAGGCGTTATGACACTAAACAATTTTAAAAACCAAAGGAAAAATAGGGGTGCAAATATCTTCACGTTCGTAATAATACTGAAACAATTAAAGGAAACACTTGGTAATGAGAATTAAATAAATTTTAAATAACAAAAAATTACCGACAATGGGATTCCAACTACAGCTTCGGCTTCTGATTTACGGGCTCGTCAAGAACCTCTTCCGTCTATGCGATGCGCGGTTGTATTTAACATAACGGGCTCGTTCAAACTTTTTGACTCATTTACGACATTACCCTGAATATGGTGGGTCCCATTTTCGTATAAAGCCTGACATTATTGCTTTTATCTATTTTTCAGTTAACGCAAAAATAAACAAAATAATATTTTTTAAGGTGCTCACCCTGTATAGAAATATTCTCGGTTTCATGTCAGGTAGACATATAATCTGCATGCAAAATATCGTCTTCTCCCAACAGATATTTTTTTAGTAATACCGTCAACAGGCAGAGAGCCAGACAGACAGACGGAATTGAGGAAATCGTCTTTTAGACGAGGGAAGTAAAAAATGCATACGTGATAGATTTTCTGACACAAACGCGGCGTAGCTGAATTACAGTGAATGTTTGGCGACATTCCTCATAGCTACAAACACAAGGAAAAATTAAAGTTGAATTTTTATGCCAAAATGTTTTCTTTTAAACAAAGAACTTCATAATTAGGAATTTATCAAGCATTGGAAATTAATTTCATAATTGCTTCATTTCAAAACAAACGGAATTCTGTACGTAAACCAATGGACTTTGTTCGAAAAAGTAGAGTTTTAGCTCTGCTTCTAATTATGATAAACATGTAGCTATATTTAATGTTTTCTTTAGTTAATCAAAGTTCAAGCGCAGCAAATTATAAAAAACTGTGGATAACTATTTCTTGTTTTGTCTTGAAATCATACAAAAATCTTATCAATAACATTTGTAAATCGTACGTAACCACTATGACTAAGTCAATATTGTAGCAATCTGAATTTAACAATTTTCAGGTAATGTACCTTATCGAAATGCCCGGTGGGGGGAGGTGAGGATACACAGTCGTGTGTGCTATAAAAATAAAAATAATACATGACGAATATAAAATTTAACATTCCTAATCATGCAATGGAAATCTCCTATACTCACAAATGATAAATTCATGGTTTCCACTCGTTTACATTCAAAAATTATTGTAAACTGCTATTTCCGATATTACTAAATATAAATCACCAATAAGAGGACTGTCACTGAAAAGTTGATATAACGTATATCTCATCTCCGTTTATCCCCTTATATCAAACTATTTTTTCATATCAGAACTTTCGAAAGAGCTTAAGTAGGAGTAAGTAAAATGACTGGAAATAGAAACGTTATTTACAGAACACTTAGTGTTAACAATTACGTGTTACGCAATTGCATTAAATATAAAAATGACACAGTGCCATATTTTTAAGACGTATTATGCATATTATTTATTAATAGAGGAATTTCCCACATAGATTATTTTTGCATTAATCTGTCGGAACATTAATTAAAATGTTCGTAACTACGCACACCCGCTAGATAGTGCTGAGAAAATATGTTTACATACAGACTAATGAAAATACCATTTTTGTTAGATTATCGGTGACAAATTAAAAAACTAAACTGATTACACGTTCCACACGGTTATAATAAAAAAAACTCACGGCGATCTAATCTGAATGATAAAAGGAAATTGGAAGCTTCACCTCGCATAATTTCGGTTACATCCATCAATTTTATAATCGAAAATATAGCTATAAGGAACGGTTGCGGAATACCAATAAGCGTTTCCGACACGCGAATAATCACAGCAAATATGTTGTTTCGCCGGGCCAGGTCATGCAAAAACGCAATATTTCAGCCAATGCAGTGTGCGAAAGGAGCGTGCAAACGCTGCATTTGGAATATGTAATTTAGCCACGAATTAAAACTGGCCAACATGGTAAACAACGGATCCAGAGCTTAACTGATGAATCGCGATAGTGGAACGCCTGCACATTATCAATTATAGTCCTTGCACGCGCAAGGATAACACGCACCGAGCCGTGTAGCGATACGATCTGAACAAACGAGACACGAAGAAATAACAAGGAATAGGAAATTGGAAACGAGGCAAAAAATACAGCAAATATAGCGATAAACCGATGTGCGAAATTGAAGTTCCCGCAAAAGTCCAAGAGAAAACGTTATCGTTTATTTTAATAGTTGCAGGGTAAACGTAAGTGCTCGCTTTCTGGAGGTTTTTCAGAAACACAAGGTATGTATAATGTATATGTAGTAGTACTTATTGTCCTTAGCATAAATTGCTGTGGGATACGTTGCGCACAGTAGCATGTTACTTTATTGATAAGCAAACTACCAAATTTAGTTGGTCGAGTTTTAATAGTTTAAACGTTGTGCAAATTGAAAGTAGCGGTTTCGCAAAGATTTTTCAAAATTGGCAACAAGTGAGCTTCATACTATCATTGATACATACAAAGAAAAAGTATAATGCCGCAAGACATTCATGCAGATATGGTCGGAGTTGATGAGGATTCTGGCTCTTTCTATCAAGTAGTAAAGAATTAGTCTAGGGATTTCAACCGTCGCAGAACAACGTGAAGTGCTGGTTGGCTGCATTCTGCTTGTACTCAAGAAAGGAACGGGCCTTACACCACGGTTAAAATCATAATACATAAGTACTATTTAGGGCTTCACAAGGTGTCAAGAAACGCTCCACATAAAAGCGGATGGAATAACAACTAAAATCCAACTAGAACGAGAACACTTTCATCGAAGTTGTTCACCCTGCGTAAACTACATAGTATTGATGGCGAAAAACCAAGACGAGCTAGAACGAATAATAAGAAACCTTAATGAAGAACCGAAAACAATTGGCTTAGAATTAACATCCAGGAAGCAAAGATCACAAAGATCATCCGGAAAATACCCGAGTAGCGACCCAGAATGAACAGGCATCCACACATCGCAAAAGTTGCAAGAAAAAAATTTGGAGGACTATATACAGGAATGAGTAAATGTCTGAAAAAGAAGAAAGGGTTCTGCAATAGCCACTGTATTTAGTAATGTTTAATCGTAACCCAAAACGTTTGTTGATCGACACGTTACGGTTGACGAAACTTACGTTCATCACAGCAAAGCTAGGAGTCAACCAGGATCAACGAACAAAATAATGAGCACAGTTCTTGGGGATATCGAACAAAATTTACCCACAGCTTATTTGGAAAGTGACCACGCAATGATTGGTAAATATTGTGCAACATTAGTTATCCCATTTCGTGATTTTATTAAAGAAACGAGTTGGGTTTCCAGCTATTGAACATCAACACTGGTCTTTAGCTCTCTAAGTTCAAGCACGTCCATCTGAGCCGAGTAGGATATTTTTTTATTCATCTGTAAACACATATCTGTTCCAATCGTCGTCTCTGCAATTCAGATGTACCAAGGCCCATGCACGCCGTGCTACATGATGTTGCAGCTTCAATAAAGGGTGCTTGGCACATCTTCCTGCTCTTAAATTATCTTAATGTAACCCCCTTCTTACATTTTGTGTGTTCACTGCTGTACCAGTGGTATTCAATAATTAACTTTTTAGCTTGGGAACATTTATAGTCCTATACCGACGTGCTAATCCTTTGTGCTGGCGTGGTGACCTTCCGCGCCCTCTTCCAACAGTATGTGGATTATTCATGCTGTAAGTGTCTTCTCCAAACTCTATTGATAACACTAGGCGACACGTTGCACCTTCTGGCCACCTCACCTTGAGGAAAATTCTTTTGCGAAAAAGTTTCCACTCTTGTTAATTCATTTTTACAAAATAATGCGGTTATTATTTTGTTAATCTAATTGGTGTATCACCCAGTAAGTGTTTTATTCTAACAATACAGATCGAAAGACAATATATGCTACAGAATTACTAAATTATTATCACCCTATTACCACTATTACTTGACTGCAGAAAGCTGTGTTTCTAGTAACGGTAACCATATCACGGCAACAAAATATTAATATAATTTACTATCAACATACGAATCAGACACTTACAATACAAACCTCGAAATACCTTCAAATTTGTTATATGATTAGGTATTCCACTTCACTGGTTGAGCAGTGTATTTGACGATTTGAAAGAAGCTGTACCTGTAGAAAAACGTTAAAGCTTTAAAAAATAATGGCGTAAATAATAAATTAATAAATACAGTGAAAAATATATGAATGAAACACTACTTATGTTAAAAGTGAAACAGAAGCATCAAATGCTTTTACAACATCTAAACGTTTATATCAGGGGTGCTATATGTCGCCAACATTATTTAAGATCTATTTTCAAAATACTTTAGGAATGTAACAGGAAAATGTTGATGATGAGAACATCTATATGTATATTACTACACTCAGTTCCAAAAACAGTGACGCACTTGATCTTTGACCTAACTTTTTTCTTTTTTTTCTAAACCGGTGGGCCAATTTTTAATTTTTGTTTATTTGTTGGTAGGTAATTCCTTTGTCTTTCAAAAAAAATAATAATAAAGGGGTGGAAATTTTTCCAAATCCTCCTGGATGGTAGTGAAAAAATTCGAACCATGTTTTTTTTCTTAATTTTTGACTCACCCTGTGTGTTAATAAAGTAATGGTATAGAAAGTACTTACACTCTGTATGAAAGATGCTTCTTTTACGAGCATTTTGCTTTTTTATTCATTGATTTCTCTCTAAAATTGTCCGAATTGCAGCTTTTTTGCTGGCAGATGCATTAGCCGCATTAGCGGAAGAATGGGATCGTATACCAATGGAAACGATAAGAAGCCTAATTTCCAGTATGCCGTGTAGATTAGAAGCTCTTAAGGTGCGTATCCATTTGTTGCGTATCCACGTATCGTATGATCGTTGCGTATCAGTGGAGACGGGAAAACGTTGCATCGTTGCGTATCAAAATGTGATACAAAGAAACGCAACGGCCATTTGGCGGTTTTTCGCCGTGACATCAAAGAAATGCAACGCCAAGGAGTGAAGTCAGTATAGACGGCATGTTGTTATCATCCCGTTGCATGTTCATTCCTGCGGCAGACTTGCATCAAGCTGCTAATCAAATTTGTAGTGACAGCTAGTTGTTCGTTTATTACGGCTATATTTTTGCACAAATGGACTGGAGTAACGAGGAAACCTTACGGTTTATAGATATTTACCGTAAAAAGGACCTCATTTGGAACCCAAAACACCCAGATCGTTATAACAAATTACGAAAAGAGGATGCATGGGCGAATATTTCAAAAGAAATGGAACAGTCCGTAAACATATGCAAGAAGAAGATGGAATATTTATTTTTTCTTTCTTTTTATAAAGAATGAATACAAATAAACGAGGCAGCTGTTATTTGCAAAGACGTCATTGGGTCGATGCATGAACAGTACTGACCACTACTCCGTATCGTAATATCGTATCCTCCGTTTTTAACATAAATGCAACGATGATACAAAGAAAAAATTCAGTACGTTGCACGTTGCACGTATCGTATCTTGATAGGCGACGGTGATACGTTACGTGGATACGCAACAAATGGATACGCGCCTTTAGAGTTGCTAGGGGAGGCAATACACGGTATTAAGCAGTTATCCCAGTTTATAATTTTGTGTTCTGATAAAAATGTTTTTTAAAATTTGTATTAGTTTATTTCACTAGAAAACTGTTTATCGATAAATTCAGAAAGTTAATAATACGCAAGGTTTCAGCAAAAAATCTGTAATTCGTACAAAAGCAAAATGCTCGTAAAAGAAGCGTCTTTCATATAGAGTGTAAGCACTTTCTATACCATTACTTGATTAACACAGAGGGTGAGTCAAAAATTAAGAAAAAAAACATGGTTCGAGTGTTTCCACTACCATCCAGGAGGCTTTGAAAAAATGTCCAACCGTGGTTAAAGAAATCAGCACATGGGCTAAAAGTGAAGTGAGGTTATAAAACTACAATTTCGAACTGGAAGTGAAGTTGTAAAGTTATTCTAGTTGCTTCTTGCGTTAAAGGTAAAGTGTTTTTGAAATAATTAAAGCATTATGTAATGAATACAATCAGATGTGGAGTATCAATAATTACATTTCGTAACTCACCTTGACAGTACTGGCGTGGCAAACAATCGCCCGCGCGGCGTGGGCTACTGTTGGTTATGACATAAATTAAAAGTGTCGCAGATGCAAACCTTTGTTAAATCGATATTTATGGATTTATAACGGTAAAATTAAGGTCGTAGATCAAATATTGTATGCAACGCGTGTTAAAAGTCGTTTATGCACGAGACACGTTATGAAACTCAGCCTTCGGCTTCGTTTCATAATTTTCATGTCTCGTGCATAAACGTCGACTTTTAGCACTTGTTGCATAAATAGCTATTAACTGAAGATTAGGACGATATGAGCTACATGTTACGAAAGCTCATAGAGGAATATTCAAAATCAGACTTGAGATTAATTTTTTTCATAATTTAAACGCCATCTTAAATAAATACTGGTTGAATAAAAGTAAGTATCTCTTTTTCCTGCTTCTTATGTAGCAGTGGCGTAACTAAGATTTTGCTCTGGGAGGTGTTTTGGGAGAGCGATCAACCGTACAATAAGAATTTAAAAAAAAACTGAGTGTACCATAAACTATAGTTGATTTTATTTCTACAGGACTTGCGGTAGGCCTTGATTTAACTTCTTGGCAGTATAGACCACCTAGTTACTTTTAAGAATTAATTTTTTGCTTATTTGCTTATTAACCAAAAGAAGTCAGAACTAATTATCTGTTAAATAAATAAATAACAACTTAGCTTTGTAATGCAGCATACCGTATGGATGATGCATTTAATTTAAATAATATCCAGATATCTAATGTATATCATGTGATGTAACAGTTGTATGTTTTAACTAGTAGGGTTGTATGGGCAACCAGACAGAGGGTTGTTTCTATTTAGTAGTACTAAAATAACTTGAATTGATAATCTACGAGAAATAGTCACTTTAAGGGTTAAATTCCCATTAATTGTGAAGAATAATAATAATTGATTATTTGATACGTAGTAGCAATATAGTATTCTCTACGATCAAATTTGACTTTAAGTCACAAATATTATACAAATATAAAATTCAAGACTGTTTGATTCTATTTAACGTGGTATATTACTACGAAGCCAGTAAAACCAGTGAGAGTCAGTGTTATGGTATGCTGTTGAACTGTCTATCCACATAATAGAGGTTTCAAAGAGCTACAACGAGCTTTGATTTGGTCGGGAACAACCCAGGCAGGTGTTTTCTGACTAGAATTTATCCAGTTAGAAGCTGAGGTAGAGCGTTCAGGTACAAGAGAGACAATCAGAAGGTTAGTGCCCATTTCTTACGAAATATCAAGAAGTTATGCAGCAAGTTTGGTGCGGCAAATTATTAAGATAATTGTAATTGTATTTAGAAATTAATTTAGAATTATTTTTCTAAAATTTTTAGTGATTCGAGTACTCGACGTTTTTCGACAATTATATTTTGAAATTTACTTCTTGGAATTAGGTTATTTTTAGAATTTTCATATAAATCAAGTTTGGACATATTTAATATTCGATTAAATGGTTTTTGACAATTTTGTATTTTATTTTGTAATGGCAAACTTCAATGTGCTACTAACAAACTGAAGTACCTGAAACGTGTATTTGATTCATAAAGTCAAATAGTTATTATATTTTAAAAGTAATTCAGTCTTTAACTGCAAGATAAAGTTGTTAGTTGAAGATTAACCCATTCTGCTGGGATTTGTGAGTCCCATTGCTTGTAAAACTGACTAGTCGAATGACATAATTTTAAATGTCAAATTGATTTATGAGATACGTCAATTACTAGTCATTACATTAAGAAGTAGGGTAAGTACATAAGTGAGCTATACCTGATAGTGCTTCTTTTTGATAATTATATAAAGGGTATATTTAATTTGATATGTAATAGTGCTCCAAAGAGCGCCATTACATTTTGACTTACACTTTGGGGTTTGATAATAATTGTAATAAGACCGCGAGGAAGAGTTATATTACAGCTTGCTTGCAAAACAAAATTCGAAGATAATACATGTCCTTGAAATAACTCTATAACCTATGAAAATGTTAAATGATATTTTGACTGTAGAAAATTAGTTAAATCACGGCCTACTGCAAGTCATCTAGAAATGAAAGCAACTATACTGTTTATTTATAAACAATAAAATCATTACAATTGCAATACAACTTACAGTAGTAATTCAAGTTCTCTTGGCTTTTTTTGCTAACTCGTTTATAATTTCATCTAGGTTCACCTGCAGTTCTCTGTGAATGGAGAGCATTGCCAATTCATTCAGCCTATATTGCGCTGTTGTATTTCGGAGGTAGTTCTTAATTATTTTCAAGGTGGAGAATGATCTTTCATCTGTTGCAGTTGACACAGAAATCGTTGCAGGAATTTGCAGCAACTTGAATATGTTTGGAAACATGTCCTTATTGCCCGTAGCTAATGCATCCATTGCTGTCTTCTATGGAAGATTTTGTACATTTTGGCAATTTGAACTCAGCAATCACGTCCGAAGGAGGTTCGTTGAGATCGGATTTTAAAAATGGGCGAGTGCGAATTCCGAATGTAATAATTGATATTCAATTATTATACCTAAAATGTAATTTTAGATTTTTTGTTTAAGACGAATTTTAGTTATTCCTGAAGCCTCTGGGGGGTGTTTCGACACCCATATCACCCCCCATAGTTACGCCACTGTTATGTAGGCATTTTGCATATTCAATACTAGATTGGTGATTATAAACTATCTCACCGTCTGTTATTCAGTCTTCCAGTATTTCTTCATTCCATTCTTAGCACCCAGATCTTCAGGGACTGGTAAGTTACTGTGACAAATAATTTACCTCTGCTGGTTAGGTGTGAAGCCAATGCGCACCACATCTGGGGTAACACGGGCATCAACCCAAGAGGTATAGGCCTACTTGAGTTATCTCCAGACTATGAGGTTGTAGTTAGTAAATCGTGGTACTACATCGATCTTTGTTACTGAACGCTGGTTGATAAGATGGATCGGTTCCATGCTGTCGGCTCAACAAGTAATTACCTCAATAGACGAGCTCTCCATTAGAGCGACTGTCACTAGGGGCTGTCCTCGAGAAGCAGTCTTCACCGCAATATTATGCAGACGGGGTGAAGCCTCGTGTTACCATGTGGTTATACACAGTGGTTACAAAACCAATAATAACATATGCACTGCTCTTGTTTGGTTGCCGGCAACTAGCAAGGCAACAATCAGAAATAGCCTCAATGGACTACAGAGATCGGCTTGTTTGGTGAGGCATGACAGGGGACCAAGTGGGACACGCAAGAATCATCCATCACTTTAAGAAGATCGCAGAGCTTCTCACAAGGAGCGATTTCATGGCTCCGCTCTATATGTTCCGTAAAAAATGGGGTTTTTACACCGTTTTTGCTTAAAAAACGTGTTTCCGGTAAAAATTGTTGTTGAAAAACCTGATATTCGTGTACAGCGACCCAAAAAACATATAGGAACCAAATATCAAAACTCCATCAAAACTTTCCCTTATTTTCTACCATTTGACTGGACTATCTGTCAATGAGCAGGAAAAATATCAGAATCGCGACTGGCCTACTAACAGGACACTGTCACCTACAGAAACACTTATTTACTATTCGAATCACAAATGATTTAGAGAAAGAAAACTCAGTTCATATTTTATACCAACGTATAGCTCTCCTAGCACTAATACATATACTTTTTGGAGCCGGCCTGGTGGAAGCCCAGGCAATAAGGGACGTTCCTATGGGTAGGATCCTTTCCTTCGCGATAGAATCCGGCCACTTTGAACGAGACCCATGGCAATTTAGGTGGGAAGCACAATGGATTAATAGGTCTCAGTGCAGCAAGCAAGTAGCAACACCAAAAGAAAAAGAAAAAAGAAGATTAATCTTGGTTGCGTGTTCATTCCATTGTCGTCTTCTGTCATCTATCCATATGTGTTACCTTGCATGATTGTCTTCTGTTTACATTTGGCAATCTATTCCTTCGAGTTTTGTTGGTTATGAGTGTCAGTGTTCTAATGTCCATTACTTATATTCTTCGATCTGTGTACTTGCTGTGTGACGTTTTATTTCTGCTGTATATAATATAAGGAGCCTAGTTATTACTTTGTATGTTCTTTTTTTTTCAGTTCTCAAATGTTAATTTAAACATCCGGCTATTGTATTCCCTTGATATTTGTTTCTCTACTACCTGATGCAGTTGTCCCGAGCTTGTTATTGTTACTCTCATGTATTTAAACTAAATTGTTCTAAAATCGAAAATCGACAGCTAGCTTACATGGAGTAGATCCTTTCGTAATCGATTTCATTTTATCGTTATAAATCAGGGTATTATTATCTTTGGTTGTTTTATTGAACTGAAAAATAGCCTTTGTAGATCAATTTCTTCTTCTGCAAACAGTACATCATCGCAGCATAGCCTTCAATTTTTATATCTTTATTTCCGATTTTATAGCATTCTTGATTATTGCCACCTTCTAGAATTTAGTGCATTAATATATTAAATAAGTAGCAGTGCACCGAGCGAGTCACCCTATCGTGTACCTTTTACTTTCTTTTATTTGAACGGGATTTGCTATACTTACTGTCCGTATGTTCTTAGTTTAAGATAATTGTCGTTGTATATATCTTTAGTATCACCAACGTGGCGGAGCGGTTAGGGAGCTCAGGCTGCGGTGCCACGGTACGGGGTTCAATCCCCACATCTGGCAACTGGCGGGCGGCCTACGAGTCGCTCTAAAAATTGGTTACCGAAACCATAGTTGTGAAAGTAGGGAAAGTAAGGCAGTCGTCGAAGGCGTGATGCTAACCACATCACCCAGTACGCCGTTAACGGTGTGCCAGATTAACTGGGTTTCGGAAAGAGACATTTTGGCGACCTTGACTCGTCTTGTCTCAGGCCATGTCCCTACATGCAATGAAATGCTCGAACTTTATATCATTAGTAAGTACATTAAATTAATGGACATTTGTCGTTATGTAATATATTATAAAACGTCATGCACCCTAATTCAATCCAACGCCTTTTAAAGATCGTTGAAACAAAGAAAACCTGATGCGATAAATTGAAGTACTTTTTCCACCATCTGAACAATTATAAATACAGCATCCACATAGCATCTTCCAGTTCTAAAGCCTTGTTATTTTCATTCTATTTCATATAATTTTGTAAAATATTGCAACCATTCATCAAAATATATGTCCGTTGTTTCCACTAGTTTTTTTATTCAGTCCTTCAGGAGTATTTATTGATCTGTACTTCACATATGATTTTCTTGTTTTAATAACATGCTTTTTATTTCTTACTAAAGCCAGAAAGTTGTATTCTTTATATTTATGATTTCCTATCTGGGATAACGGCTTTGTGCCTAATGCTCCTGATACAGCTTTAATTATGTTTGCTTTTAATCTATCTACATCATCTTCACCCCTAATTTGGCTATATTTAATTTTTCGAAAGCCTCTCTGCATATAGATTCGTTGTAGAATTAATTTTTACAAATGCAGTGACTGCATTCTCGTTACAGTTTCAATTTACACACGCGGTAATAATATACAAGGTGTTGCATGGGCGGCTTAGAGATGTGACAAACCTTAAAACGTCCCCTAATTCATAACGAAATAACATGTTCAGGACTTCTGAAATTGATACCTAAACACTTAATGTTAAAAGATTAGTTATATTCATGTTTAAAAAATATAAATTATATTTTATGCAGTGTAAGGTGCTACATAAACTAAATTGTTTTAGATAAATACATTAAAACTAAAAGTGTTAGATCGCCAGATAAAGCTCTAAATTTAAATATGCAAATGGTGGTTTCCAGTACTAAAGGTTTTGTCGCTGCAGTAAGTTATAATAAGATTTATTAACTAAATTAGTAAATTATTTTACACCAAGCGAATCGTTAAATTTTACATGCAATATAACAATTACGCTTGCCAGGAATCGCCCCTTACGTTTGCTAAAGTTGATAAAATGAAGTATTGGCTAACTTCTGCACGAAATTTAGTAAAATAGGTCATATGACAAAATATTGCTATTAATCTACTAAAACTAATTTGTTAGAATTAGGCTTTCTAATAGCCAAAAATTACTTTAAACACTATTCGGTTGTTGATTATAAGCAGGTTCCTCCGTCAAAATGTTCCACGCTTACTTAAAAATAACCCTTCATTTTATTCCTAATGACATAATATACTATTATTGAATTAAGTAATATGGATATATTTATATATTTTTATTTTGTGCCGGTAATTCGATAAAACCATCCATCCATTTCTAAAAATATATCGAAACGGTCTTACATTTGTGACGGTGATGTGTTCAATATATTTCCTTCCATTTAACAACTAGTAAGTAAAACGAGCTGTTTTAAACTTTTACTCGGAATTGTAGTAAGAAATATCCATGGAATATTATTGAATTAAAAGTTAAAATGTCACTTTCTTAACTTCATCGTGATTATATTTTCGTTGCATTTTTATATCCTAAACATAAGCTGTCGTGGCAGCGCAGCTGTTGGAGACATTGTCTTTATTATTTTTGTTGTACTCCTAGTACTTTTAGGTCAAGCTTTCAAAGGTCAAATAAAAATTTTATAAAAATGAAAATAAATAGTTACATATTTATACATATTATAAGAAGTACATTAGTACATGACGAGTCTATTTTACGGCGGACCGATTTTACAACTTGCAGAAACTTTTCCCAAAATTCAATGTAAACTATTAGCAATATTAGCATACCTGTTTAGTCATTGCTGGCTATGCTATATTTTGCAAGAACTGATTTCAGAGGGCAAATGGAGAATTTAAGTTGGATTGTTTTGAATACGATGCAGAGGTCGAAAATATTTCTAAAACTATGAGAGTTACATAAAATTAGTGCACATTAATAAATAATTGTTGATGAAAGTGGCTCAATAAAGTATGGCGAACCATTTTTTTAATTTAAATTACTTCTGTTTATGTAGCTTAAAAGTTTTTCTTCAATATACTAATCATTTTAATGCAAATATGTATGAAATTGTGTAGAGGTTTAATGATTTTATGCAGAAAAATGCTGCTAAAAAAAACGTTATAAGAAAATTATGTTTTTATGAATCAGCTCTCGAGTGTAAAATAGTGGCTCTGGGTATTAGTACTATACAGGTTGCTTACAATTTACAAATATTTAATAATTTCAAATTTTTTAATATCCCGCCGTGTATAATTTAGTATGTGTGAAAAGACCTTTAATAAACTTTCCCCAATATCTTACTTCATGTCCCTAAATTCAACCGATTTTAAATATTCGAGTTTGAACATAAAAATACTTAAATTAAACAGTCCGAACTTTCCGAACATTAACCTAAAATCAGATTTTGAAAATAAAAATCGAATCATTGTTGATACGAGAAGTGCAGTAACAGTAAATCAATTCTAATGTCAAATGCAATCAGATAAAAAAACTTAAAAGGAAACAATGCACAAAAATCCTGCACCTCTTTACGTTAAATATTCAAATGTTTCTCCTTCTGGTCTTTAGTTATTAAATTCTGCAGAATGCCCAAAACTTGAAATTTAATAATTTCGATAAATTTAATGGAATGCCCCTTAAATTTTTGTATATTTGAACAAACATCTTAATGAGCTTTTTTTCCAATATCACACATTATTATTCTAAATTCAATCGATGTTCAGATTTAATTTACTTCTGCATTTATTGTTACTTCACTCGTCTGAAAGAAAAAATCACCTTTCGAGATTTAGGTTTTCTCAATTCCGTCTGTCTGTCTATCTGTCTATTGGAGGTATAACTCAAAAAATATTTGTGGAGGAAGACGATATTTTGCATACACATAATATGGAATGAAACCGGGAAAATGTCAGACAAATATATACACGGTGAGTACCTTAAAAAAATAAAATTATGTTTATTTTTTATTCAACTTAGTAATAGATCCAAGTAATAATTTGTACATAGTGCAGGCTTTATTCTTACAAAAAATGGGAGCCAATAGATACAGAATAACTGTTTTACGATACAAAAACGAGGCACAAATTAACGCTTTACTAAATATGACTGCGACGCAGGATTTGAAAGGTCGGTCCTTCGTGGCGCAGGTAGAAATTGCCCAATCCCTTACAAATCCCACAAAACGTTCTGGGTTGCACACGCGGTCCGCCTGCCGTTCGAATTCGACCACCGGTAATATTTTTTTTATTTCAAAATTTATCTAATTTATTAGAAACGTGAAGATATATTTACTCCTAACTTAATTTGATTTTTAAAATTATTTGTTGTCACAATGTCGACGAGGGAAGTTCTGTGGGTAAAGCCTTTTACAGATTTTTTCTTGTGTCAGTGACTGAATTTTTACTTTATCAATCTCGTTTTGTTTTGCTTAAAAGGTTCTAGCTACATTTTTGATATCCCTTTTAAAAAAAGCAACTGTGATCCACAAAATCAGCAGAATACAATATCTAGCTAATCGGTGCATCACTGGAGCCTTTAAAGGCACCTCAGGACAAGCACTGAATGCCATTTTAAATCTGCCACATCTGCACATCTTCTTGGAAGGTGAAGCCAGAATGGCAGCCTACAGATTACAAAGTACTGGTCACTGGATGACCACAGCTAATAATCTAGGACATGGCAAGATCATGTCACAAATCAACAACCCAATATTAGAAATGGGTTCTGATTTTATAATCAAAGCCTATGACTTTGAAAAGAAGTTTACTGTACACACAAGTTGGAATCCGGACCAACTACCAACTACAACAAATAAGAACATCATTTTTTACACTGATGAATCTAAGTTTGAAGGTGGTACAGGCTCCGGTGTGTACAGTACCAATCCTAGAACCAACGAAAAAGTCAATCTAGAAAAGTTTTGTAACACCTTTCAGGCTGAAGTACAAGCTATTAACGTATGCGCAAACATCAGCATAGAAAAGAAGCTGCTCAATCGAGACATACACATTCTCTCAGATAGTCAGGCAGCACTGAAAGCGCTAAACGCTTTCAGTACTTCATCGAGACTGGTCAAGGAATGCAAATCCAAACTTCAAACCTTAAGCCAGGGAAATACAGTAAAATTATGCTGGATTCCAGGTCACCAAGGTATTGAAGGAAACGAAAAGGCGGACAAGCTCGCAAAAGATGCAGCCCGTAATGCAATGACCGGTCCAGAACCTGGTATAAGCATTCAGAAAAACCAAGCCCGCTCAGCTATTAATGAATGGGTCAACACCGCACACCAACTAAAGTGGAGAAACTACAATCAAGCAACACACTGCAAAAGATTGCTAAAAATTCCGAATCCACAAGCCACCAAAACCCTGTTGAGACTGAACAGAACTCGAATTAAGCAAGTAGTCAGTCTGCTAACAGGCACTGGAGCATTCAGAGAATTTATGCACAGGATCAATATCTATAGAGATGAACCTGTTTGCAGACTATGCCAAGAGGATGATGAAACAGCCTATCATATCCTCTTTGAATGCCCAGCAGTAGAGCGTAAAAGACACCAACTCGATTGGAGCCTTAACTCTATTGACAACCGCAAGCTAGTAGGGGACATTGCAAATCTAGTAAAAGATACAGATGTCGGCCTGCTAACTTGAAAACTCTTGACAGTACAAAAAGCCCAAAGGGCTGACGTGCGCATGCCAGCAAAAGGCAGTCGTGGAATCTAAATCTAATCTAATCTAATCTAATCTAATCTAAAAAAAAGCATCTTATAATCCTGATTTTAGGTTACGTTCGAAGAGTTGGCTGTCTAAATTAGCATTTTAACAGAGTTTGCTTAATACCGTTTTAAAATGAGTATCTTAAACGTTTCTTTATGTTCAATCTCAAATATCTGAAAGACTGTTGAATTTAGAAACATGAAGTGAGATATCAAAAGGCATCTCAATATATGAGTTTTCAAAAATACCAAAAATATATAGATTGTTCCGTTTAAAAAATCTGAAATTATTGAATTTGTAAAATGCCTACAATCAATATTTTTCGGTAATTTTTGTTCATTCACCATCCGCCTGCAATTTAGCATTTTTTTAAACAGAAATTCTTCATTATCTTTAAAACACTTAAATGTAGATCTACACAACTCTAAAGTAACCTAAATAGGAGGTCTTCCATTAACAAAAAATGTATTTCGCAGTTTTTCGAGGCTCCCGTTAATATAATCAAAAATATTTTAATGTGTAGACCTACGTCGTATCTACAACAAATTTTATGTAACCGTAATACTTTTAGAAATATATTACACCCCCTTCCCCCATTATTGCCGGACTATAATGTAGAAAACCAAATTTACACTAAAATAAATTGAAATTACTAAAATGCTGTTCTTATGTCAAGTGGCTAAGCCGGGCCTGCTATTAGCGTACGTTATGATTAATTAATATGCCATTTTTAGTTGGAAGTAATGTACGAGTCAAGTTTAAAGCGCGTATCTCTTCCTGATGATAATTTTCCTCTCACGTTGCTGAAACTTAAAAATAGGAAATATGTAAATTCGCCTGAAGACCTTTGATCATGATTATCAGCCGTCTGGCCGCCAATCGCAAGGGCAACAACACACACTGTGTGATAATATTGTTTGTTTGTTTGCTCCAACGCAATGACCGACTAACTAATCTGTCACATGACGGACGAGCCTCCACGACCTTCGACTGCTGATTAATAGACTTCGCCCTATTTATTTTTATGGCAATTTTCCGATTTTGCCTCGGCACGTCGACGACAACGTAATAAAATTGCAGCATAAAATAACATTTAGTAATAACGAATCGATTATTTGACAAAGTAAATATTATACTGACGAATGTGAGATCAGCTAGTGAGATCATATAATTGTTTATGAAGTATTGAACACACCAAGTGAGTCTTCAATTTACTATACTACTGCACCTACCAGTTTAAGTTAAAAAATTTACCAGAAAAATAATAAAAATCAAAAGAAGTTTGATAGATTCTTTACGCACATAAGGAAACTATTCAATAGTCCAATAGCAACATTATTATTATTTTTTATATACAAAAATGGTGAGAGATACAAAAAATATATATAAAGAAAAGTCCTGACTTACTCACTGACTCATCAACGCCCAGCCCAAACCCTTGGACCTGGAAAGCTGAAATTTTGCACAGACGTTCCCTTTATGATGTATACAAGGAATAAGGAAGGATATTTCGAAATTCAACCCCTAAAGGGGTAAAATGAGGGTTCCAATTTTGTATGGAAAAATAATTTTAAATAGACATTTCGACTTGAAACTTTGTACGAATACTTCTAAAAACAAATAAGCACACACGTATTTCGTGATTTTCCGAAAATCAACCCCTTAGGGGGTTAAATTGGGTAAATAACCTTAAAAATGGATATGGGTGTCGTTATTGAGGTTTTTTGGGACGTTGATTGCGAAAATGGCATTTAGTTTTAAGTCCAAGGCGGTGGACATCACATAAAATTAAAACCCTATAGTGGTGAAACGGGGTTTCAGAGACAAATTATTATGATCAGAGCAACGTTTTCTGGGTCAGCTAGTTCCTATATAATAATGAAATTTTAAATAATTATGTATAAAGCACCAGCCTCTACACCGCAAAGTAAAACGAGGTCATCGATTATACATATATACATACATGTATTGATTGTAATATTTTAGTAGAGCTCCGGCTATAACCATGGACGTTCACCTTTAATTTCTTTTATCCTTTTTACGCCTTAATATTTCTCGATTTGTTTGAGTCCTGGTAAGATTTAACCCAAGATATATCTTTTTATTCGAAGTTAATAAGATGAACCATTTATAAAACCAACTGTGTTTTATGTAAAACAAAATAAAATCTCAAGTTGAGCAATTCTTGCACACAATCAAGACTAAAAGAAGAAACAGCTCATAATCCCAATGATATATGCTATGATACTGCTCCCTAGTATTATGCTATGGTATTGCACCTGAACGCTGGTCTTGCTTAGTTTTAATTAATGCTAATTGAATAATTTCAGATTGCAAGATTAGCATGTTTTGTTTAATTATTAAATATTTTATTGCAGTTCATACAGCTTTAGTAAGTTAGTAAGGTTGATTTAGGTACAGTTAATTGACGATACTCAGGATATATATTCCGATTACAAATCAGTACTTAAGAATGAAGTATATCAATTATTATTGGTTTAAAATTAGGTGATTTTACATCTAATAAAAAAGATTCAATGCAAAGAATAGAAAAACCAAAAAAGAAAGCTAATATGATATATAAAGTTAATTTATTAAGAAATGTCAAATGAATTATAATTAGTTAAACATTGAAAATCTAGTGAGTGATAGACATAACATATTGAACATAGCATGTTACTATAGGGACAGAAATACAATAAGATCAACAACAGGAAAAAATGTAAAAACATATTTTTGTATAATTTTGTACTGGTAAAAATTGATAAAACCCAATACAATGATAGCTAATTAATGAAATAAAAGTAATAAGGGTGTAGGGCCATCAACAACATCGGTTGGAGCTAAATGTTGCTGATTGGGGTTGGAGTGCTGCTGCCAGCTGAGTAAAATTTCAGTAGAGCACAATAAATTTTTACGTTTTTTGTACTTCAAAAAATGTTCTGTCTATCCCGATTATAAGATAATCAGATCAATTTATTTGAGAAATATATTTGAAATTCAAAGTCTTGAGAACAGAAGAAATATATCATTACTCATTTTCGGATATAAACTATGTAATTACAGAATACATGAGAGTTGCCTTCTATCATTGCTGAAATTGAAAGTACCAACAAAACCTACCAGAACTAAAATAACATTTCACATACCTCATGTAAATTTCACTTTCTTCATACCTTATCTATGCATGCTAAGATTATTGAATGAAATACTAAAGATTCCAGAAATCGACTTATCAGTAAACTATAACATTTTTATTTCGGAAATCAGGAAATATTACAAATACGACTAAAATAATATTTAGCACCCCACTACAGTACATTAAAGTACATATTCATAATATGAATATTCAATGTACACGTTATATGCTGAACCTGAGATTCTCGTATTTTTATGTAAGGTCTAGTTGTATGTAGTTTTAAGTAGTTATATATACAGTGTGGTCCATTAAGTGTGCAACAAATGGGACATTTTTTTATTAGTTGTAAAACCGAAATTTAAATACCGCCAAAAGTTAGTGCATGTTTGATAACCATATCATATGCCCTTAGAATGGCTTCAAGTCAAACAATATACAGGGCAGGACAAAAAATATTAAATTCGTTCAAGAATAAAGTTACCTTATTTAAAAAAATTTAGCAAAATTTTATTGAGAAAAGTTGTTTAGAATCAAAAGTTATGCTCAAATCCAAAGTCACGGCCTCCTATTCGAATTTTGATTCTTTTTTTGTAAAATTTTGTATTATCCCCGTATGATACATATTTTTATTATTCTGATTTTATTAAGAGTTTTTCATATGTAAATTATTATTAGTAAAGCATTTGCCTTGTTAAGAAGACTATTTGCGAAATTCTAAAGTTCTGTTAAATATCGTTGCAACAAACATGAAGTGGACGCTTACCTAAAAAAATATAAATCCAAGTAAATTTTACAAATACGCTTCAAGTTGCTAAAAGTTATTTAAAAGGAATGTGGTTGTGGCTACTTTAAATACATATAAAATCAAAATAATAAAAATATGTATCATACGGGGGGTAATACAAAATTTTCCAAAAAAGAATCAAAATTCGAAGAGGAGGCCGTGACTTTGTATTTGAGCATAACTTTTAATTCTAAACAGCTTTTCTCAATAAAATTTTGCTATATTTTTTGAAATAAGGTAACTTTGTTCTTGAACGAATTTCATATTTTTTGTCCTGCCCTGTATATTGTTTGACTTGAAGCCATTCTAAGGGCATCTGATATGGTTATCGAACATGCACTAACTTTTGGCAATATTTAAATTTCGATTGTACAACTAATAAAAAAATTTCCCATTTGTTGCACACTTAATGGACCACACTGTATATATATAACGGGTGTTCATAAACAGTCGTCATCCCAGTAGGTTTTGACTCCAAAAACGTATGTCTATTATAATTGAGAAAAACTGCGCTATGACAGTACTCAATGACGTTTCATTGTGTTGCACGAATTAATCAAAGATATAACATTTTGTTTTTCAAAGCAACTGGGATGACGACTGTTTATGAACACCCGTTATATATGTATAAATATTTTCTTGGGTGCTGCTGTTTTATGCATTTAGATTTAGAATAATTTAGTCTCTTGATTTGGTTTATTTAGGAAATCCTAATTACTTTATATGTTTGTATTAACGGTTAATTATGATAATTTGTTATTGTTTAATTTCTAAGTTACATCCTTGTAATTAGCGTAAGCTGTTAGGGTGATAAATAAATAAATTAATTTATTGCTGATCCGAAGTCCAGGAATAAGGCCTGTACTGCAGACATTGCTAACTATTGGAGTTTGAAGCATCGTTGTGAAGTAATTGAGTAAAACTACGCAGGTATCTCTTTAGAAAACACAAAGAGATTAATTGATGAGCTAATAAACAACGAAAGAAAGATTACTTACTTATTTAAACAATATTGAAAGTGTTAATTATTGTAAAAGTATTATATTAGCATGCTTGAGAATTACTTGAATCATAAAAAGTGGCTTTATTTCGAATTGGCATATAATACAATTTTTATTAAACCTAATAGCATTGAATGCAACATTAATTGGATATAATTACAAAGAATAAATACAATGAACCTACGCTGAATTGGAGTCGATTTTTCTGCTAGAGCTAGTCAGTTCAATTTGATATTTAGTTTAATGATTGAACAAAATGGCGCAATATTAACCGGTCAGTTGAAACTCTAAAACCAAAATAAATTATTGAATTTGAATAGCTACAGTAAACTATAAATTAATAATAAAATCGCTATAAGTATCATAACTATAATATTAATAAAAATATTATGGATTTGCTCTTCTATAGGACACAAGCAAGAAAATAATTCAAAATTTTTATGTTTTCCGAATGATGTCATTTTTTTGACAGTGGTCTATTATGATATGTATTTTTCCACAGTGAAAAAAGTCCGATAAAAACATATCCTAATTTTTATGTTAAAAAATCGAAGGGTTTCTTTGAACTTCCAGTTCACAATATTCTGTTATCGTATAAGAAGTACCTACCGCAAGATTGCAAGAAGCTAAAACAAAACGCCTCAGTTTAAAAAGGCCTAACTTTATCCTAAATTTCTTTCTCCAATCCAGAACGAGGTTATCAAAGATCAATGTTGCTCGTTACTGTAAACAACGCTATCATTCATTTTTGCAAATGTTCTGTCTTTGTAGCGCTAAATTTAGAAATTAAATTTGACTTGTGACTTAAATAATTACTTCTTGACTCAATTAAAGCGACTTCATCGTTACGTCATGAACAGTAAAACAAAAATAAATTACCTTTGTAACACCATATAGTTAAGGAGTGTTAGGAACGGAAATAATTGTGCCTAGAATTTATAAATGCAGATTTAAATCAAACTCGTTTTATTATTTTAAGAATTTAAAAATTCAATATAATTAATAAATTAAGTAAAGGTAAAGCCGATAAAAGTTTTCCGCTACTTTATGGCAACCTCTTTGGTTTAGCTATTAACAGATTACTAAAATATTACATTGTTAATGAGCCGCAGATTTCTCCTATTATCCAGTTGTGAAACGAATGTTCAATCCAGCATCATACAGTAACTAATATGTACGATACAATATTTAAATAATTTTCACAAACTAGTTCGTTTTTCCATAGTTATAGCATTTAGAATAAAATGAAGCACTTTATTCTACCCTAATTTTTAAGAATTAAAGCTTAATTCAACACCTTCAATAATTATATTTGAAGGAAATCTTCTTTTTGAAAACTATTAAAGATAATAGCAGCACTCAGACATTTGAATATACAGATTCTTTTAATAGGAGTAAGTTTGATGTGTTTTATTTGGCAGTTGTTTATTACGTAGTATGATCAAAAAATTTCAAATTTTATTAGTAAAGAACAGTACTAATTGAGGAACCACCCTCGTATCATACAAATTGTCAATAGTTTTTATATGCACTTTTGCATTAAAAAACGTGATTTTTTATTAAGCTTTATAATGTAACCTTATTTCTATAGTAATTTTGATAAGGTGCAGAAGAAACTAAAGCGAGTGTACCAGTGAACGTTACAAACCCTTCAAATGGCTTCATTGACCTCAGAACCAAGAATAATTAATTTCGTGATACAATGCATATGCACAATGTAAAAGTTAAGACTCAGATCATCTGATCGTCCTCAGTCTAAGATATGCGTACATCCCATCCAAAATGTTTTGACATTACGGGACTAGCTTGTAGATATCAACATGAAAGAGAAAACAGAAATCGAATATCTCGTTTAGTTCCCGTGCTCCAGAAGCAAATTGAAAATTTCACATTTTGATTCGACATAGCAGCTAATTTGTGTATCAAAAAACTAACGAGACATTTTTACTGCATTTTTTACATAGATTAATATTTTGAGTTACGACCAAAAATGTTCTTTTCTTTATGCAAATTGTACGGAATTGAGTTTAATATCATCTACAACGTACTTTTTAAAATTTTCAAATACATAAAATTGAAAAACCACGTGATTTTTAAAGTTTTTTGTATGTCTCATAGATTAGTCTTATCTTGCCTTATTATGTTTGCTTTGGCAATTAATTCCATTTACATTTAATTTAATAAAGTGACTGTACATTACTCTTATCCAATTTAATGAATTGATCCCATAATGTGCAATCTATTTTAGCTCAGCTGTAATAATAACTGATACTTTCATTTTTACTTCTATGAAAAATGAAACACCTTGTACATCTTTTATTTCTCCCTGTTGCAAAAGAGTGGTAAAATATTAAACGAAGAGCAACTTAACATAACGAAAAATAAAACTAAAAACTGTAGAATCACAAATAACAGTTATTTCAGTAAAACGTCGAAATGAATAGAAACATTAATGAAGTGAAAAGATTACAACAGTGAAACGGAAAAATTATGATCTGAAAAAACAGTAACACTAAACTGACACAAGACAGGTCAAAACAGAAGAAATTATAAAAAAATTCTAATCGAGAGTTTGCGCAATAAGCGAAAATATCATTGAAATCGTAAAATTACATATTTTCAGCAGGTTTTAGGTTAATATTTAGCCCACTGTATGACTGAATTGGGTATTTTTTTTATAACAAACACGTTCTTTATGATAACGACCGGGTGAATGATAATCATTTTTCATGGGCTACTTGACTGTATAGAAACTGCCACTTTCGTATGTGGGCGTGGCAAACTATTTTACGACCGGTTTTACAAACGTTTTACAAAGCTGCCGTGAAATAAATAACCTAGAAACGATTGCTGTAACAAAGGAATCTATGACAATTATACCTAGGATACCTTAGTTTAGGTATATACTTGTACTAGCTGTTTCCCGCGACTTCGTACGCGCGAGATTCGTTATTTGTGTATTAAATAATGACTAATTATTTTCTGTCATCCCATCCCATCCCATCCCCGTCTCCGTCTCCGTCCCCGTCCCCGTCCGCTTTCCCGTCCCCGTTCCTTTCTCCCGCCCCGTCCCGTCCCGTCCCTTCCCTTCCCCCCTTTTATCCCAACCCATCCCATCCCTTTCCTTCCCGTCCCGTCCCGCCCCGTTCCCTCCTCTCCCCTCCCATCCATTCTCATCCCTTCTCGTCTAGTCCCGTGCCGTCCCGTCTCGTCCCGTCCCGTCCCTTCCCGTCCCATCCCGTCCCGTCCCTTCCGTCCCGTCCCGGCCCCTCCCCCCCATCCCATCCCATCCCTTTCCTTCCCGTCCTGTCCCATCCCGTTCCGTCCCGACCATTCCCGTCCCGTCCCTTCCCTTCCCGTCTCGTCCTGTCCCGCCCCGTTCTCTTCCCCCCCCCTCCCATCCCATTCCAACCTCCAATCCCCTCCTCCATCCCATCCCTTTCCTTCCTGTCCGGTTCCGTCCCGTCCCGTTCCGTCCGATCCAGTCCCCCCTCCCATCCCATCCCATCCCATCCCTTTCCTTCCCATTGAGTCCCGTCCCGTCTCGCCCCGTTCCCTTCTCTCCCTCCCATCCCATCACATCCCATCCAATCCCATCCCATCCCTATCCTTCCTGTCCCGTCCCGCCCGGTTCCCTCCTCTCCCCTCCAATCCATTCCCATCCCTTTCCGTCTAGTCCCGTCCCGCCCCGTTCCGTCCCGCCCCGTCCCTTCCCATCTCGTCTCGTCATCTCCTATTTTCACTTTCAGGGGACAAATTTCCAAAAACTTTGAATGACTTAGTTCAAAATTTGATCTTACAAAATTCCAACCCCTTTTTACCGCTTTAGGGGTTGAATTTTCAAAAATCCTTTCTTAACGGATGCCTACTCCCTATGAGAAATCTGCCGGCCAAATTTCAAATGCCGTTTTCGCAATCAACGTCCCAAAAAACCTCAATAAAGACACCCATATGGATTTTTAAGTTTATTTACCCCATTTCACCCCATAACGGGTTGATTTTCTGAAAATCACGAAATACGTGTTTGCTTATTTGTTTTTAGGAGTACTTCTACGAAGTTTCAAGTCGAAATGTCTATTTAATATTATTTTTCCATACAAAATTGCAACCCCCATTGTACCCCTTTAGGGGTTGAATTTCGAAATATCCTTTCGTATTCCTTGTATACATCATAAAGGGAACCTCTGTGCAAAATTTCAGCTTTCTAGGTCCAAAGGTTTGGGCTGGGCGTTGATGAGTGGGTGAATGACTGAATGAGTCAGGACTTTCAGTTTTATATAACGGGTGTTCATAAACAGTCGTCATCCCAGTTGCTTTGAAAAACAAAATGTTATGTCTTTGATTAATTCGTGCAACACAATGAAATGTCATTGAGTACTGTCATAGCGCATTTTTTCTCAATTTTAATAGACATACGTTTCTGAAGTCAAAACCTACTGGGATGACGACTGTTTTTGAACACCCGTTATATAGATTGTAGAACCGGCCCTTAGACGTATTAACTGTTTTATGCAAAAAAGTGCTGAATTTCAGGCTCTGATATAAGTAACAGAAAACAACTGAATAAAGGAAAACGTTTCCCAAAGATTATATTTTGTGTAAACCACTTTTTGAGTATAGAATAGTATAAGTGGGTATTAATACTATATAGGGTACTCAAAATTTACAATATATAATTTCGGACATTGTAAAGTGGAATACCCTGTACGAATATATTTGTATTTTTATGGCCTTTTAATGAAGTTCCGATATCCTGTTTCATACTAATGTATTTCCTTGAAATACTACTTTCTTTAAAAGGATAGAAAGCGAACGCCGTTAAAAATCTCATTTAAACACGCACTTAAAACACAACAAAAAGCCAAGTTCAGAAAATGAAAACAGGTTTAGTGAAAATCGTCCAGCCATTGTTGACACAAGAAATAAAAAACACAGAAAACAAGAAATTCTGGAGTAAATTAAATCCCTATACTCTAAGATTAACCAACTTTTAATTAAGCTATGTCTTTCTTTCTACGTTTCATAATACACTGGCATATCTGAACACAGTATACAAAATTCGAAGTGTATGCGAGATTTTAATACACCCCAAGCATTAAGCTAAACCTATTAACGTGCTCATTCGTCAGAAAAATGCATAAAGTTGAATTTTCTTCACGTGCACCGCACCAATATTTGGTTTTTCAAACACTCGTGATTCATTTGGGTACGCATTTCTTTTCGATTTTGTAACCCGGATATGACGATACGAAAGTTGGATAATAACTTATTACAGAAAATTGTGAAACTATTGAACCACTACTATAAATAATGCCATTATTGTAAGTAGGTTAAGTTTAGAGCATAGGGATTTTTCCTCTTACCCTCGTACCCTCGTAGTATCAAACAAAATCGGACAGAAAATAAACAATAATTAACGAAAATCTTTCGTACCTACAACTTTTATACAGGTTGTCCCAATATTCATGGTAGAAAAAAATATCGAGCACAGTATAAGGAATATAATCCATATTTGTGGGTGTTTATTTTACTACCTTTTACAATAAAGGAAGTATTGATTCACCCCAAAAATTCTAAATTGAGTTGTCAACAGATCTTCACTTTTTAGAGTCCACTGAACCCAAAAAACATGTTTTTATTTATTGGTCTGTCTGTATGTGTGTGTGAACAGAATATCTCAAAAACGAAAAGAGGTATGGCGTTGAAACTTCATATATAAGTTTTGTGTACTATGTAGATGAGACAGCAAGCTTTTGAAGAAAATCGCATAACCGGAAGTAGGTGTTTACTCTTGTGATTTTTCAGATTTTTTCGATTTTTTCAAAAACGGCTCGAACGATTTTTTTCAAACTTTACATTTTTATTACATTGTTAAGGTGTATTGATGTGAAATAGGTTATTTTTCAGTTGAATACCTCTTTTGTTTTCTTCCTATTTTTTTATTAACTTCTATTTTAAATAGAACTAACGCTCTATTTTGTACGGTTTCTGTAGAATCTGTAATTTTTTAAAAACTTTGACAAATGCTTAAAAATTAAAAATAAAATTCTTGGCTAATTATAAGATCACTGTAAAAGGAAGTTGTGTGCCTGTATCACACCAGATTTATTTATTGCAAGTAGAATATTTCGTTAGAAACACTATAAACCAATCTTGCAACGACGCTTATGGCTGACCCGCCCACCTCATTAAATGGATGGTAAAATTACTCACCGGCCAGACAGAAGTTTTCTTCTTATTAAATCGCTTATGTACACACATTACTGTTCCTTTTTACTAAAAATGTTCAAAATACTGTTCTTAATTTGCAACACAAGCCCGAGATGCTCCCTGCACTGCAGATCTAACATTTCCAAATAAGAATGGATGCTGTCGAATTCCTTGTTTGCATTTTCCACCCTTTCTTGCAAGTATTGAAGGAGGTTACAGGGTTGCACTAAATCACATCACCCTCTCGATGTTCGTAAAAGGAACCATTTCGAATTTTATTAAACACGTACTGGCCAAAGACACCACGAGACTGATTGATAAATCCATTTTTAAAATAGTGCACGTAATCACAAAACACATGTTGCATTTCCTGTCTTGCCATAAGAAACTCGGATTTGAACAAATTCATCCTTGGAAGTTATGTAATTATCGTATCGGTGGAGTGTGTAATTATTATTTGCGAAAAGCTTTAAGGCTGGCGTTTGGCTTATGTTGAAATAATAGGGACAGATTGATACATAGGAATCACTTACTATCGATTCACACGCGTCGTATGAAGTTAAACAAGGCTTTATTTCAAAGACGAATGTTGGCTGATCAGGATAAGCAATTTTATAAATGGTAACAGATTCGCTTGCGCTGTAAAATTGTGTTTAAAATATCGACGCTTTTGTAGGCATTTTTCATTTGTATTTCTGTCATCCAACAGTAAAATTTACTTGTGAAAATTAGAAAACAGAAACTGTAAAATGGCTTACAGGAAGATACGACTTTGATCTTTCATTTAAGACCCCATTGAACTATTTCTGACGTTTAGTTTTTGATAATAAGTGATTCCTAAAAAATTTGAAGCGGTTGTCATTTAGGGCGAATATTTCATTGGAATCGTCGGAAATTCGTGCCGGTTTTGTAAACACCTGATAAAATTTCCACAAAAATAGCGCACATATAGTTCAGCCATTGTAAGACAGATGTCGCTTCATAATTAAGGTTGTGACATTGCACGAATGCCGGGAAATTTCTACTTGCAGTATACAAGCTAATCCGAGATTTACAATACGGTAAATAACGAATTCAAATGATAGTGGATGGTTATTATTAGAGCGTAGATTTCTAGCTATTTTACTATACGTAATAATTAATAGCTGAACAGAAATTCTTAGAATGAAATACGAATTGTAGATACAAAATATGAAAAGGTACTCATAACCCCCAAGGGATTTTTGAAATTATTTCTCCCTCAAACTCGTGGTAACCATGCAACTATAGGCAACGTCTTAGCAACCATACAATGAGGCAATTCTTGATGTTACTTACACATTCTAATTTTAAATGTCATTATGACATTTTGAAATTTCATACTATTTTTACTAATATAAATTAGTAATTTGGAGATGAAATCAGCTATGTTAGTATTGTATTAGCTTAGCTACTTGAAATTTCTACATGAAAAATAAGGTTCAATCAGAACTCTGTATTGTCAAAAACACATTAAAATTTTATTTAAAAGTTAATTATAACGTTTTGCTGGTTATACCAGCTTCATCAGATAAAATAAATTTAAAATACAAGCCTTTTGCAATAGTTAATCTGAAAGTTTAAACAAGCAACCAATTAGAGAATAAGTGAAAGAATAAAACCTCACATTTAATACATACCAAGAAAAAACATATCGTATCTTAATGATTAGGATTCATTACATCTTCTTGTTTAAAATTGAAATATAATTTTTTTTTTCCTTCAAAACTCCAACTTTTGTCAATAAGTATTGAAAAACAAGATAGGGTTGTGATTATTTTCTGTTTTTTTCGTATGTTTTCTTAAAAATTATATTTCTAAAAGACAGATATTAAAAGTTAATAGAGAACAGTTTTTGTTAAAAGAATAGTAATCATCTTTGTAGTTTTTGTCGTTTTCTTTTAAAGTGTGTTCTTTATTATTCTTCTTTATATTTCTTGATTAGTCATTAGTAGCATTTTTTTTAGAATAAAAATAATCTTATTAAACATCCATAATTAATGTTGTATTTTCAATCATTTTTGTTTTTCCTGTAACAGTTTGGGTTTATGTTTGTTTCGTATTTTGTTTATTGAAATTTGGCTGGAAATTAATTAATGTTAATGTTATTAAGAAAGTGTTAGTTTGTTGATTAAATCTTTACCTTTAATTTTTAAGAGTATTTGGATTAAGGTAAAATGACTAATGACTAATCAAGAAAAATAAAAAAGAATACACTTTAAAAGAAAACGACAAAAACTACAACGGTGATTTCTATTCTTTTAACAAAAACTGTTTTCTATTAACTATTAATATCTGTCTTTTAGCAAAATAATTTTTAAGAAAACATATGAAAAAACCAGAAAATAATCACAACTCTATCCTGTTTTTCAATACTTATTGGTAAAAGGTGGAGTTTTGAAGGAAAAAGAAAAATTATATTTCAATTTTAAACAAGAAGATGTAATGAATCCTAATCATTAAGATACGATATTTTTTTTCTTGGTATGTATTAAATGTGAGGTTTTATTCTTTCACTTATTGCTTGCTTGTTTAAACTTTCAGAATAACTACTGCAAAAGGCTTGTATTTTAAATTTATTTTCTCTGATGAAGCTTGTATAACCAGCGAAACGTTATAATAACCTTTTAAATAAAATTTTAATGCGTTTTTGACAATACAGAGTTCTGATTGAAACTTATTTTTCATGTACAAATTTCAAGTAGCTGAGCTAATACAATGCCAACATAGCTGATTTCATCTCCAAATTACTAGTTTATATACAAAAACAGCTGTAACCCCAAAATTTAATTTTTACTAATATTGCTAGTAAATAAAATATTGTATGCACCATGGGAGATATTCATGTTCTTTATCTTCGGTTGACTTACAGACCTCAGACTAGAAGCCCTCGGTCTGTAACACATGTCAACCCAAGGGAAAAACATATTCATATCTCCGTTAATGCATAAGTATCTATTATTTTTAGGTTGAAAAAGAATGTTGTTCGGCAACCGTTTTTGAAGTGATTACTACCAAAACTGTCATTGAAGTAGACGTTTCTCTTACTGACACAAAAAGTGTATTTTGCAATGCAACACTTTTAGTTCCTAGAATTAATAGTATATTGTTTTATTAGAATTAAAAGTGGCACTTTGTTTGACGAGCAATTATGTTTGTATTTGCAAGACAAAGCGCACCGTAGCCGAGCAAATGCAAAAATTGCAAGTCAAACAGGGTCACTTTTAATCCAAATAATACATACTATTTTTTCTGCAACCTAGAAAAGTACAAAATATTAAAAATTTTAGATGATTGATTACTTTTGACGTTTCTCATTTAAAAATCATTATGACAACTACATTCACAGACGACTAAATGGAAGTTGCGTTTAGTTCCATGGAAGTAAAAGTACTTCCTAGGAACTAAAAGTGTTACATAGCAACATACACTTTTTGTGTCAGTAAGAGAAACGTCAACTTCAATGACAGATTTTGGTATTAATAGTTATTTACTATTCAAGTGGAATAACAGCATCATTAATATACGTGCGTGTAAGTTACAAACGAGTGCGTAGCACGAGTTATGTAAGCACACAAGTATATTAATGATGCATTATCATACATGTATGTATTGCACAAAATTTTATCTACGACTGCCTAAAATTGAGAAAAGTGCATTAAGAGAAATGTCAGATCTGTCATTTTCAAAAATATTTTAGTAGGCAAATGTCATTATGTCATTCATTTGACATTATTTCAGTTACGTAATAAAGTCATTACACAACTCAGTTGCGTAATGAAACCATTATATAACTGAGTGGTGTAATGAGCTTCATTACATAACTGAAATAGTGTCAAATGAGTGACGTAATGCGTTACTTATCCCACTGGAGTAGATAAAAGTAATTACTTTTGGTTGCGGAAAATACTATTTTATTTAACAAGCATATAATGTAGGCTATATTACGCGAAGATGAAATCATCCAAGTGTAATACAGCCATTATATGCAAGTCAAGTGCAATAATTTATCTACAACTATATAGTTTTTGATAATAACTAGGTACCTAATTAATCAACTTGATAATATATTCAAATTTATCAATCGATATTTACCTTCAAAACCTTTCTGCCATTTAACAGCACACCGGAATCACTTTGCAACACCTTACAAGAAAACAGATAGTTACCAAATTTTACTGCGCTATATTGGTAAATGTTATACGTTTACAACTCAATTTATACTTCCTATAATGCTGTATTTGCCTAAACAGATATCAAAAACTTTAAATATTGACAAAAAAAAAGTATTTTTTATTACACTACTTTATTTTCAATACAAGATTAATATCAGATACACTGTGATTAAGGTCACCGCCCTGGGCCGAAATGGTTTAGAATTTCGTCTTGATGTCTTGCTTTCGGTCGTACTCGTCCTCTCTATTGAACGAAGATAGTAATTAATAATAAGTACAAAAAATTGCTAAAAATTTTAACATAAGTTATTACTTCTAAAGAAAAAAATGCTCATTGTATTTATGGTACTTTCTGATGATATTGTTTGTATTCGCAGAGTAGCACAATTCAAAGGCTGCTAAATATTGCAGCATAATTCTAATTTGCAGTAATACTCGTTTCGTGTTGTTCTGATCCCGGTCATGGAAAAAATTGTATATAAGAGAACGCCATTTTTTCTTCTATGTATTTGTAGTCCTCGCGTTTCGCACTTCCGCCTCAAACTCACACTTTGGAAAAACGTATGCCTTTCTCTTCCTTGTTAGAAAGTACTATTGATTCATGTTACCATCGATATTCTTCAGTTATTTTATCACCCCGCCCCCCTCAATTTTTTCGTCGGGGATTGGCACAATGTTGGCAATCCCATGCAGAAAAACCATTTTTGCCCATGATGAATGTAGATTTCGTGAAGTTATTAGAATTTTGAATTAAACAACAAAAATATAAACAAGAAAGCTTAATAAACTTTTTTTATACAAGGTACAGTTACTGAAGAACTTGAAATTAAAAATGAAAAAACTTTATTTTTAACCTGACTTGTTCAGCTGCTGTACGTATTAATCTTCCTTACTTTTGGTTGTTTAGTTACAAAATACTATTTTTTTAAGAAATAAAATATTTTATATTACATTTAATAAAAATTACTATTTGTTTCTAACTTTGATACGGTCCTGTCGCTAGACTCGCACCTCTATTTTATAGATGTTTTGTAAGAATTGTCTAAATAGCATAAAAATGTATTAAAACTAGATTGACTTGTTTATAAAAAAATGTACACATGTATTTACCAAACATAAACTGAATTGTTAATAAAAAAGTAGAAATTTACAAAAAATAAACCGAATTGTTAATAAAAAAGTGCATACATATTTACCAAAGATTTTTTATTAACAGTTTAGTTTATTTTTTGTAAATACATTTACTTATTTTTTTATAAACAATTTAATATATTTTTTAAATACATATGCACTTTTGTATTAACAATTTAGTTTATTTTTTATAAGTACGTGTTGACTTTATAAACAATTTAATTTCTTTTTCGTAGTTCTTTTTATATTCAATTAACTTAAATATACAGTATATTTCATTTCTTCTCTACACACCCCTGCATCTTTCTTACCCATTTTCTGACAAATTTAATTTTATTTCAATTATACTCGGGGTTATTATTGCAATTTTTAAATAATTTTACTGCACGCCAGTAGTCTACTGCCATCAAAAATAAATGGAGGAAATTGAAAAGTTGTAGTAGGCTTAGTTTTATTAAAGAAATTATTTAAGAAGTTACTCAAAATCAGAAAAATAGTAGAATTTCAATTGCAATGGAACCAGTTTTATTGGTAATAATTGATTTGTAATATAATGTAAATGAATTAAAATTGATTTGCCTTGTTAATTTGCATTTATCTAGTTTTCGCAATTTCTTTTTCAAAATGAGCTGCTTCTAAACGGTAGTACCTAGGTATAATCGACCCACAGCGTTGCAATCTCCCTCCTATATTAGAGGCTCTAGGAGTGGTAGTTCGAAATGGGAGCCGTAAACAGCAGGATTACCCAAAACTGTTTTATAATAAGAAACCGTTTTGAAAGGCCAGTGTCTATGAGTGTAAATACATATAACAATTTCAAAAATAATTTGTTTGATAGTATCTAGTATCCTGAATTATAGAGGGTCCGGCAGAATGACCGACCCTATTTAAATTATTAATAATTGTTTCAAATTTTAAAATATTTCAATTTTTTTCAAAAATGTAAAATAAAAACTTGCCAATTTTAGTTACAATATAACTTATTTATTAAAAATATTAGGTTTTGAAAATAACATCACTCAAACTCAAACTTCATTTTCACACTAATACAGATTAACCTAATTTTTAATTTGATTACATTCATCAAGTTGGGCCTATCAGACAGAACTCTTCGCTGTATTTTAAAGGATTTAAAATTTCATCCTTACAAAGTTCAAGTCGTGCACCAGTTACTAGGTACCACGAGATTTAGAAGTTCGGGTTACGTTTTGTGAACAATTCCTTCAACTACTGAATAATAATAACCAAATTAATTTGGAGCAAGTGCTAATATTTTTAATAAATAAACTATATTGTAACTAAAATTGGAAAGTTTTTACTTTACATTTTTGAAAAAAAATTAAAAATATTGTAAACTTTGAAACAGTTATTAACAATTTAAATAGGGTCGGTCACTCTGCCGGACCCTGTACTACTTACTCTTCGTATTCTTGCACAGACCCCAATGTAAAGTCATACTCATTTTCTTCAATGATTTCTGCAGTAATATCGGGTGTTTCTTGTTTACTTGAAACTGGAGATTCGCTGCGGTTACAATCTTCGACAATTTTCTCTAAAATACCCCTACAAAATTGGCCTGTTTCTGTGAAAAAAAAACAGAAGGTTGCACCATTTCATTATTGAATGAAAACATACGTGTCAGCAACGGTATTTTCTCAATGATGCTGTTAAAAAGAACTTCCACGTCTTTTCTTATACAGGGTGTTTCAGAATAACTGTTCCTAATTCTCAGAATTGAGAGAGGGCATGTTATGCAACACTTTTTAATAATAAACTAGTGTTCGGAAATACTTCCGTTTCGAGATAATACGACATTAAGGAATTGAGTACTTGAAATAATCTCAATGTGGAAACTAACGCATGCATGCAAAATAGCTGCAGATAGTGAACCTTATCCATGGCAACATGGCCGGAGTTAGTTGAAGATGTGCCACTTAATATTCGTAGAGACTTGGTCTTTCAATATGATGTTGCACCAGCGCATTTCGGTTTAAATGTTCGAATGGATTGGGAGACAAGGTCCTATTCTTTGGCCTGCACGTTCGCCAGATATGACTCCAATTGATTTTTGTATTTGGGGTCATATTAAATCACTCGTCTATGTGACACCTGTGGACACAGCAGAGGAGTTAGTGGCTCGAATTATTCTGGCTTTTGATGACATTCGTGATCGTCCGCAGATATTTCGAAGAATTACCTTGTGTGTCGACAATGGCGGCCATAATTTTGAACAATTCTTATAATTTTTGTGTAATACCATTTTTTAAATATTAATAAAAATTGCAACCGCTGGAAATCAATAAAATCGTTACTTTTCACATTGAGATTATTTCAAGTACTCAATTCGTTAATGTCGTATTATCTCGAAACGGAAGTATTTCCGAAAACTAGTTTATCATTAAAAAGTGTTGAATAACATGCCCTCTCTCAATTCTGAGAATTAGGAACAGTTATTCTGAAACACCCTGTATATCGTATCTGCGTACCCCTCCTTGAAGCAGTTGCCTTATTATTTCTTCTCTTTCGACGTGCGAAATTATGTTTAACCATCGTTATATTTGTATAACTAACGTCAAATTCTTCGTATTTATTGATATCGCACATGCACAAAGTTGCCAGGTCAAAGAAATACAATACACGAGATTGGAGTTACAAATATTACCAGATAGCTTTTTATGTCTTGTCATTTTTATAATCTATTTGCACCTGTTGTCTGGGCAGACTGGGCACGACGTTACAAAACACAAACACCTGACATCTGTTCAGCAGAGAACACCACCTTAGTTAGTCGTATACTTACCTAACGTAGAAATGTTTATAACTAGTTTGACTATAAATTTCCAGGTGGTAGCATGCTGCAACACAATAAAGCGAGAGGGAAGATTGGAGCATATTCTTTGTTCCAATCCCCAACCTTAATAAATTATTACTGGAAAACGTACCAGCCGATTTTTTTTTTTAGGTACTAATAGGTAGGTATATCATTATTTCAGTATACCCTATCTGTGTTTATCCTTTCTACCATAAATTTAAGGACACTCTATGCAAATAAATTTTATATAACACTTATACATTTAGAATCTTTCATCCCTGCATCCTTGTGGAACCCTATATTTTCCAATGAATAATAAAAGAAGGTCTATGTAACTTGTCATTATTGTGATTTCTGTAACTAAAAAGAGTTAGAGCTACGATTAAATTCGATAAAAGTAATCTCAATAAGCGATAAATCTGATGATGCCGTAGGTTTAAAAGATGCATTGCCTACTAGATAAATGTAGAAATATATAACTTAGGAACAACTTTTAGTAATTTATAAATAAAATAAAGAAGGTACTTACATTTTAAGTTTATGTTTTGTTTCTGACATAACAAAACCTTTTTTATGGAAATCATAGTAGGCTCTACAAATATTTTAAATTATATGTTTTCTCGTTTACCCCTTTATCTTCATCTTGAAAATTATTATCTTAGAACAACTTCTACTCGTGCTAGAGTAGAAATAGCTGATAAATACCAAATTCTAAATAGAACAGATGCACAAGGGCGTCGACAATATCAACAAAGCACTAGAATAAAAACAATACTGATCAACTGCTCTGTCATATGTAAGTCAGGCCTTCGACGTGTGGGATCAACGTTTACTTTTCAAAATCTAACATTACGACCTCGTCCGTTTTTATTCTATAACACTAAACAACAAATGTTCATTTTTTTTATTTTTCTTTAGAAACTATGTACAATTTTCGTTTCTATTATAGTTCTAATAATAGTAATAAAACAAATTTATTTTGGCACGTCAAGTTTTGGAAAATAAAATTATTGAAAAGTAAATGAAATAATATTAATTAGGTACCTATGTACATTACATGGAGCTGTATGCTATCGTCCTGTTTAAAATGTTTTTCTTTTTACGGTTCCTTTATACTGTTCTTCGGCACTTTCTGATATCAATGTCCAACAATCATCAGCAAGCATTTCACTGTTCCATTTGCCCTGATAACTTTTTCAGTAACAGAAATGTCTTGATGAAACCTTTCACCGTGTTCATCACTGACGTCGCCGAGGTTCGGGGGAAAGAAATCCAAGTGCGAGTGCAAAAAAATTATTTTAAGGTTCATGTTACAGCCCAATTTATGGTAACTTCTAAGAAGTTCATTAAAAGGTATTATGTCAGATTTTGTGTTCCCTAGAAAATTGTGGGTCACACTTTTAAAAGCATTCCAAGCAACACGCTCCAAGTCACTTAAGGTTTCTTCAAATATTGTAGTAGTGTCTTGTAGAAGTTTAATTTGGGGTCCTACAAAAATTGCCTCTTTAAGTTTTGCATCTGAGATATTGGGAAATTTTTGTTTACGGTATTGGACTCCACGTCCGCCTTTATCCATTGCTGTGAAGTATATTCTTTTGTCCAGGAATATACTGAGCTCTGTCTGGCTAGTCTTTAACAATGTAGTGGGAATTTCTTGATCGACTATCCCACTCACAAACAAAACAGCAGTACTTTTTATACCCTAGTTGTAAACCAAGTAGAATTGCTAGAACTTTGAGGTCTGCGCTGATATGCCATTTGTACATTTTGTAATTATCTTTTTTTTCGAGAAGACGGGTCATACTTTCATACGTTTCTTTTATGTGGATTGCGTGGCCAACGGGGATGGATGGATAAACGTTTCCTATGTGAAGAAGGACAGCTTTCAAACCCAATTTCGAAGCATCGATAAAAAGATGCCATTCTTCTAGATGGTGTTGGTGACCTAATGCGAGCATCAAATCGTCCACATACTGCAATGAAAGACCCTCGTCGGTTAAAAATACTGTAATAGTTTTTTCTGACGATTACGCTACACAGAAATATGTGTGCCTGAAGCTAACAGTTTCCATCCTTGGCGTCTTGATCCTAGTATTTCTGCTTTAGTTTTTGACAAATTCAGATCTCGAATAAGATCATCTAATTCTAACTGATTTATTAGGTGTGGTCCGTCCTCTTGAGATGACAAATATTCATCATCGCTGATCGATAATAATAAAACAGCATATTCTTCACTCGAAACACCTATGGGTCTTGGTACTGGCAAGGCTTCCGAATGACGTACTGGTCTAGTAGCAGAGGGCAGACTAGCATAACTAATAGTTTTCTTGTTTTTGTTGGAAACCCCGAAAGTTTTCGTGCAGCAAAAGTAGCAATCAATCGAATGGACCGTTTGTTCACGCCAAATCATAGGTCTTACAAATGGCATAAAGATATTCTTACCGTTTGACCAGCCCCTCAGAGTAACAGCACAACGTGCGCAGCAAATGCTGGTAGCCCATGGCTTGTCTTGATGTTCAATGGTTAAGCCAAGATAGTGAAAATATCAGTTTTCTATTAAAGGTGTAATATTCCGCTTATGCCGGTGAGTAGTGAATTCTCCACATGCATAACAGAAGCTGTTTGGATTATTTATATACGTAAGGGAAATTATGAAATAAAAAGACGTTCAGCTATCACAAGCTGATTTACATTGAATCGAAAGAGCCAATGTAGCTCTTTATATACCCACATAGCCAGAAATCGACCGTTTCTTAATTTGATTGGTTTCAGAGCCAAAATGGGCGTGGTTTAAGTGCTATGACGTAGGAAACATGCAAGGACATGTTAAGACATTTAATGCGTTTTTTGAAAAAACTATTTGAGAAAATTTCTCAAAATTCTGACGTGATGGAGCAAATTTGAAATCAGATTCAAAATCAGCATGACAAAAGACATAAACTACACGTATTGGTGTATCAGAAAACCACACTGTGTTGACCAGTGTAATTAACGGAATTTTCAGAATTAAGTATCAGTCAGAACAAACAACCTATAGCAGCAGGTATACCTTAAGGTAGTGAGCTAGGCCCAGTACTGTGTGGCTGTACACGGCTTACCTACCTACTACAGAAAATGTAACAATTGCTGCATACGCAGACGATACAGCAGTCTAATCAATAATTAATGCGGCTCCAGCGATAGCATCTCAATGTCTCCAAAAACAACTTGAACTAATGCAGAACTGGTTCAGAAAATCGCTTACAGTGCCACCAATTTAATTCAAAATTTTTCGCTCTTTCCTCACTCTTTAACACTCACTGGGTATTTATTGCGTAGTTTATGTAAAATTAAGCTTTAAAGTATTTTTATTATCAATATCTGAAACATTTCCGAATATAACTACTGTAGCAATTCCAGAAAAGGATTCTTTCCTATTATATCCCACTGTGCGGTGTTTCTGTGTGTGGATAAGTGTTGCTTGAGTACTATACTTTTTATAGTGCATTGTTCTGTGCTTGACCACTGGGTCTCAAATAGGTGTCCTAGCACTTACTAGCGTCTCCACGCTAAGATGACTACACATAATTAAACTATCATGACCAGACTTGATTTCATGACGTTTGACACATCCGTTAATTACCTTAGGCTCAGTCCAGGCATTTTTTAAATACCAGTAGGTACTACGAATAAAATTAAATATCAAATATTATTCGATATATCGAAATTAGAAAAACTATCGAATTATTCGAATAAATTAGTTATTCGAACAACTAATTTATTCGAATAGCTTATTCGGATAACTATTTTATTCGAATAATTTATTGCAATAACTTACTCGAATAATCATTTTATTCGAATAACTAACTAATTCGAATAACTAATTTATTGGAATGATTATTCAATTAACAAAGTTATAAACTATTGCTGTATACCCCATTTTATTGGATTTTAGTTTCAGATAAATTATTGAACATTCACAAAACTAACGAACAAAACGAAAGAAAAAAAACATTTGTGAGCAATAAAAAATAAGTGATATTTAAAAGTAGGACAATGTTAAAATAATAAAGGTCTATGGTATATTTGTATTTTTTTAACGTAATTTTAATCAACAGTAATATCCCAAGTGCATTAAAATAGCCGATTAAATTTTGACGTTTTCTGTCAGAATGTTTTGCTAAGAAATTTTTCAAGTAAATTTGCCGCCAACAAGAATCCCGAGTGCGCAGCACGAGGGATTTTGGGGCGGAAAATTTACGAGATATATTTCTTCAGAGCAAAACATTCTGACAGAAAATCGTCAAAATTTATTCAGGCTAGTTTACATGCACGCGGGATGTTCGGCGTGATTATTTCCTGAATAAATAGATAAAATTCAGTTGGTGAAGCACCTTTAATAACCATGTTAAAATTATGCACAAGCGATTAAATTTTGACACATATTTAACCGCGGTTAAATTTTGACGTTTGAATTTTTGTCATTATTAAACTGACAGAAACCATAGTGATTACGCATTATTGTGGCTATGAAGGAAATAATCATGATTTAAATCGGGTCAACCATGTAATATGTATAACAATAGCAGTACTTACCTTTTCTGATTCTGAACACTGAATTCTAAATGTGAGTAGCTTTGAAGCACAACAAATGGTAACAGCACTAAACCGTAATTTTCTCCTTTGAGAAAGTACAAATGCAGAAAATAATTTACTGTTCACCTTTGAACACAAACGTAAACTGTAATTTTTGAACAGAATTGGGCATTGATTTATTGCAACGATATTTTAAATTATCGCTAAAGGGGTATCCCCACTTCCCCACATCAACGATTTACGATTCCAACCAATAGGCAATATGTATCATTACTAGAATAAGTTGTTAAAAATAAATAAATAAATCTTTATTCAAAAGCTGAATCGCAAGGACGAAGTTTAGCAGAGCTATACTTCCACTTCGCCCTTGTAAATACCATAAAAATTTACAAAATAAAATGCAATGCCAAAAAACATTAATTACCTATATACATAAATACAATAACAATGTATCACGGAGATACTCGAATGCTACCTGTCAACTCTGTGTCTCAAATAATATTAAAAATAACTTTTCTTTAAATTGTTTGGATGATAAGTTTTTAAACGACTGAGGAATATCATTATAAGTTTTAGCAATGTTGAAAGTGTACGCTCTTTGGAATATAGACAAATTATAGTGCGGTATTGTAATTAAACCTCGATGCCTTAAGTTCAGATTATGCACATCAGTCCTGAAAGTAATCTTATTGTATAAATAGGGAGGCTGTTTGTCTGATATTATATTATGAAATAATAATGCACTATGGAGATACATTCTGTTGAATGTGATCAAACTTGCGAATACCGTAGATAAAACGTAAACAGGAATTCTGAACACGCTGTATACGTTGCAATGTCTCATAGTCTAGTCCTGGCCCATACACCGGGGCACAATAGGTAAACTGTGCTAACACCAATGAATCGCAGAGAATAGTTTTAACTTTCTGATTTAAGTATAATCTATGTGGATATAAAAGCTTTAAATTATAATATTCTCTTTGAATACATTTGCAAACGTGCTCTTTATATCTGAATGATTTATCCATAATCAAACCTAAATGTTTGGCACTGTTCACTAGTGGTATCTCAGTGTTATCTATCTTTATGTGTGGTACTATCAGGTTATCATTTGTTTTACCAAATAATAAAGCACATGATTTTAACGGATTTAGCAGAAGTGCATGCCGTTGCGATAGGCGAGAAATAATATCTAAGTCATCATTTATAGTACGAGCGGCGGTGACACTAAGTCTAGTGTGATAAAACTTTTCAATGTCATATATATAATTCGTTAGGTCATTGATGGGGAAACACAAAATGGCAGTGCTGCCACGTGTGGACCGAACGGCACTATAAAAAATTATAAAAAAAAATTTTTTTTAATATCTAGTATCATAAAACTTCAGGATTCTGATTGTTTCTCAGATCCTATTTTCTAGTATCATCGAACTTCATACAAATTCAAACGTTATCTGAAATATTATCAATTTCTCTGTAAGAAAAACCACTGCTGCCTTTTCCAGAAATTGAAGAAAATGGCGGCAGCCGCATTTGAAAGTCGCGATTATCGCAACCGAATTTCGCGTGTTCATTCGGTTTTATCGGCATTAATCCGGCTTTTTCGATTTGTACTAATGAAATACGCGTGACATTGTAAATTGCAATACATTTTCTATTGCGTTGATTGTTTAAACAAATGAAATTGTATTTTTTATGTGATATTTTTCGAATTCTCCTTATTTCTCTTGTTTTTTTCATATTTTCCAAGCCTTCGATTTCAATTGAGAATGAATTAGTTCTATCTAAATTAGATTCTATCAATTATTCCAAGTTCGTTGATTTTTGGGCCGCTTTTTTAGGTCATTTCGCGTTTTTCACAGCACGTACGAATCCGTTTCCCAGTTTTATTGAAACATGCCATTTATTTATCAGGACAGGGATTGTTTGAACAAATTAGAAGTATTTAACTTGGAACATAAAGATGTTTGAGCTATTTTTAAGCAGAAATTGAGTCTGCGGCGTTGATTTCTTTCACCAACTGTAAGAGAATGGAAGCGTGTTTAAATAAGTAATAGTCTTGTTTTGTGAAAACGAATTTAATTTCTTTCTAGATTTATGCATACAAATGTTGGTTTACAAAAAACACAAAGATTATGCAAAGTTCGCAATGAATTATTATTGAAACAATTTGTCCATTTAGTAAATTTGGTATTATGTTAAAAGTTAAAATTACAGGAGTAGCTAACAATTAAAGCATCGAAGCAACTTATCACTAGTTTTCGTGGCCAGAATCAAAACTTTCTGCGTCAAATTCTTTGTCATCTTCGTCGTTGTTATCTCTTGCCAAAGATAGTATATCGTCAACGAAACAAAGCATTTTTTGAAGAAGTAAAATAAGTTGAGATTAGAAAAAAGGACAGCGATGCGACCGTTGCTGACTGCTTCTCAAACGAAAGTGAGCATAAAGCATACCAACTACCGACGAATGGGCTTTGTAGGTCCTTTTGCTACCCTCTAGCCAAGCAGAATGTGCCACTTGTGAATAGCACAGCCGGGGTCCTACAAAGTAAGTTGGTAAAATAAATCAACGCCGCAGACACAATTTCTGCTTAAAAATAGCTCAAAAATCTTTGTTCCCAGTAAAATACTTCTAATTTGTTCAAACAATCGCTGTCGTGACAAATAAATGGCATGAATAAAAAAAATGCGAAACGGATTCGTACTTGCTGTGAAAAACACGAAAAGGCATAAAAAAGCAGCCCAAAAATAATTGAGTTTGGAATAATTGATAGAATCAAATTTGTTTAAACAATGATCGCAAGTATTGTTTCAACGAATAGAATTCATTTATTCTCAATTGGAATTAAATGCATGGAAACTGAAAAAAAACAACATTGAAAAAAATATGGAAAATCGAAAAATATTACATAAAAAATGGAATTTCATTTGTTTAAACAATCAACAACATTGAAAATTTATTGGAAATTACGATGTCAGCGTATTTCAGTAAAAATCGAAAAAAACGGATTAATGCTGATAAAACTGAATGGACACGCGAAATTCGGTTGCAATAAACGCGACTTTCAAATGCTGCCGCCGCCATTTTCTTCACTTTCTGGAAAAGGCAGCAGCGGTTTTTCTTACACAGAAATTGATGATCTTTCAGATAACGTTTGAATTTGTATGAAGTTCGATTATACTAGAAAATAGGATCCGAGGGATCACTTATCTCCCTGCTGCCGCTGATAAGAGTTCGCTCGGGGAGTGGCAGCACTGTTTTTTCTTAAAGCCCTACCCCTTCCCTGTCTCGAGGAACAATCAGAATCCTGAAGTTTTATGATACTAGATATTGAAAAAAAAAATTTTTTTTTAAATAATTTTTTTATAGTGCCGTTCGGTCCACACGTGGTAGCACTGCCATTTTGTGTTTCCCCATCAATGACCTAACGAATTATATGTGTGACATTGAAAAGTTTTATCACACTAGACTTAGTGTCACCGCCGCTCAGACTATTACATCATGAACTGCACGCCCAATATCATCAGGACGAAATGCATGATATATCTGGATATCGTCAGCGTACATGTAAACACTACAAGTCGCTAATCTGTTATGGAAGTTACTAGTGTATACCGTGAATAATAATGGTCCAAGTATGGAACCCTGTGGTACTCCTCTCTCTATATTTATGAAATTAAATATAATATTTTGAACTTTAACACATTGTTTTCGATCAGTTAAATAACTTTTTATTAAATTAATTGCTGAAGAATCAAGACCAATGTAATGCAAGATGGCAGATAATAAATTATGGTTAATTGTGTCGAAAGTCTTACTATAGTCCAGAAGAACCAAAATTGCACAACTGCCATTACCCTGTGCTCTTAGAATATCATCTGTTATATGTAATAATGCAGTTGTACAACTGTGGAATGGACGAAAACCAGATTGTGATTCTGGTAATATATTAAAGCTTTGTAAGTGGACTCGCAATTGGGTGTTAATAACCTTTTCTAAAATCTTTGACATTGTTGGCAAAATACTAATTGGTCTAAAATCTTTGTAATCCACAGGTTGTGCAACCTTGGAAATCGGTATTACAAAAGCATCCTTCCAACAGTCCGGGAATTTATTTTCAACAATGCAACTATTAATAATATGTGTAATAAATTCTGCAATATATGGACAACATAATTTTAGCATGTGATCATTAATTCCATCAGAGCCTGTAGCATTACTCTTTAAGGAATAAATTATTTTCAGTATCTCGTCCATATTAACAGATGTAAATTTAAACTGACTATTTACTGATGAATTATTCATATACAAATTTTAAACATTATTATCAACATCTATGTGCGGTATACTATTAATGAAATAATTATTAAATTCTTCAACATTATCTTGATTTATGTGTGCACTCATTATTTTGTTTTTTTCATGTCCAACCAGTTCTCAAGTTCATCCACAAATATTTTGTAGTTGAGCTGAGGAGACCTGTATACAACACCAAAGATAAATTTGAATTAACTGTAGCAGATATCCATAACTGCTCAATATTGTAATTGCTATCGATTATTCGAACGTTAATAAAATTTCTTACATAAAATGCAACACCTCCTCCTCTTGTACCACGATCCTTAAGAAATAATCTGTAGTTTTGAATAAATAGATCATCCGAATTAATATTAACAGTTAACCAAGTTTCCGAAATTGCAAAAACTTTTATTTTAAAATCGTTATTCGATATATTATTCGAATTATGGATACAAATGCACACACCTAGTAGGTACCATCGACATAAGACATTCTATATGTCGATGGTAGGTACCATACAGCGTTTCACAAAATTGCGGTACCAATTTCAACAGTGAATTCTGAAGCCAAAAATGGATTGGGACTTTTCGACTCCATATAGAGTCCACTAGCATCTTCAGAAGTGACACGGTTGACTTTCCTGACTCCCTGTATATTGTGAGATACAAAGTAACTATTAACAATAATTCACTTTTTCTTCTATTTATGTTCAAAATAATCCCCTTCAAAGTCGATACATTTTCGTAATCTTCGCTTCCACTCTTCAAATGCAAAATACCACTCACTTGGTTTTAAGGTGTTAAAAACTGCATATCCTCAGTTTCAATCTCCTCTACAGAATTAAAACGATGCCTCCTTAGATGCTTTTTCAATTTAAAGAAAAGCCAGAAATCACACATCGCTAAACCCGGAGAATAGGGTGGATGTGGAATAACCTTGACTTATTTTCTTTCAAGTAATCTATTGTTAATTTTGCGGTATGGGAAGAAGCGTTGTCATGATGTAAGAATAAACCTTTTTCCTGAAATCGTCAAGAAAGCGGGCCATGTCGACACTCAGTTTGATCTTGAAAGTGTCACTTTGCAAGACTAGTCACTTTTGAGAATTTTGCAAGACTATTCATTTTTACTTTACATCACTTAGGTAACCGGTCACCTTCACCATGCCCCTTGATTTTATTTTTAAAATTTTCAAGATGTCGGAGAGAAAATAAAATCCTCCAGCTTCCTTCAAGACTCTTTTTATTTGCTGAAAGTATTCAATAGTTTTGACAGCGTTGTTCTTCGTTAAAACATTGTCACTATAAGTAAGGTTAATGATTTGCTGGCGCGGTTTTAAGTGAGCGTCGTCGAAACATAAGTAGCGAGCGGTGCGCTTGGCGACCGACGGCTGAAACCGTGGAGCTGTGTAGATCCGTGCTACCGAGGCTTACGCGCACTAGGTGTTACAAAGAGATTTCAGAAAAAATGTAATACATTGCACAGCATGAAAGTGTCTATGCTTGACTCGGAGGCTTTGAAGAAGTACTTGGACGCTTCGCGTCCTCGTATTCTTCAACAAGCCTCCTCATCTGCAAAGTATCACTTTTATGACTTGTAATGTAATATACTATTACCCTAAGCTCTTCTAGCACCCGAGGAAGACATACAGTGATATACTAGTTTTCTGTTACTGTCTTCTGATGTTCCAGTCTAACAGCCTTTACCAATCCCGTGCTCCTGAAGAATACAGCAAACATCACTTCCTTCATTGATCGCTGTTTTTTGGGCTTCACAGGAGTTGGGTCATCTTTATAGATCCACACCTTACTCTCCTGGCGAGTTGGACAGTCGTAAAATGGATATAGGTTTCGTCCCCAGTAACAAATTTAGAAATAATACATTGCTCACCATCATACAAAAAATTAAGGGTATCGCTGCGGATTTGCAAACGCTCGGCTTTTTGCTCATCAGTAAGCTTATGCAGCACCCAGCGGGAAACAATTTTCTTTAGTTTTAGTTCTTGATGTAAAATTCTTGAAACTGACTCGCATCCAATACCACGGGACTCTTCTATCATGACATACGTCATGTTGTTGTCCTTTTCTACTATTTTCTTAACAGCTTGGATGTTTTCGGGAGTTACTGTAGTTTTTGGACGTTCTTCAAAGGTGCCAATTTTAAAAGTAACACCGCCCTTTTTAAAAACCCCCTACCATCGAAACCCTGTTGCTCTAGATGGACTTTTTTCTCTAAAAGCGGATTTCATTCTATCCAAGCACTCAACTTCGCTCAAACCACACTTGAAATCATGAAATATCATAGCGCGAAAATGCTCTCCGCTGAGATCCATTTTGACTGATCTTTAGAAATTGTTTTCCACAGGAATCATCTGTGTTTTTTTGTTCAACTGTTATTAAATATTGGCCCAAAATACCCAGCTTAAATTAATTTACAACTATTTAATAATAGCAAAACTAGTTTTGAAAGTCATACTTTTTTTCATGAATGAAAAAAGGAACTTTCAAACCATGTTGTACACCTAGTTTTTTGCATAGTAATCTCCCGTAACTCGAAATTTACAACTGTCAAATTGACATTTCAATAAAATAGTTAAAAAAGTGTACTTTCTTCACGATTTTCGTTTAAAAAAGACGACTTTCGTGATCACTATGCACAAAATATTTTAGGTAAACTAACATTTTAGAGTGAATAACAAATGAAAGTTGATTACAGTGAGTTGTAGCCAGACCGTAAATGAAGCGGGTAATGACGGCATATAAAAATATAGTGAGGTTAATGAGTGGTTCGATTTATTACAGTCTTATTGAGAACTCTATATTGCTATTTTGTTATCATAAGAACTACAATTTATGTATCAAAAATCCATATATTATGAAATAAATAAAACTGTTTAATTTAGACCATCTAAAATTAAACAAGTTATCTTCCGGAGATTCCGGCCAAGCAACCGCAATATAAGTAGAAACGAAATTGTCCAAAGGTTATCAAGCAAAGTAAACAGCCAAGACGAGCCCCTGAAAATACTACATCAAAAAATGATAGCACTTTGACCCGACGTTGACAACAACCACTTCGTAGCATCTTATCAGGCGCAACTAGGATACATTGCCACTCTAATTAATTGATAAAAAGATTATAGCTCGATGCATTTCGATCGGTTCCACACCCAAAAGTAAACAGGCCCTTAAGTGGAAACCCTCCTGATTTTCCAGTAAATTAGCTTCTTAAAAATCGACGTCCCGTAACTTACATAACATGTTTTTGTCAACAAACGAAATTCATAATTGGAAGCAACCGCTTAATGGCACGAAGATTAAATAAAATGGATATTTATTGGCCTTATCGCAAAAAACAAGATTGTTATGGCTAATATGCATACACATTTCTCGGAAAGAGGCGTCTAATGACATTTGGACTTTGATTCGACCAAATGAAACAGTCCAGTCGTTTCTTGGAATCGCTGTCGTAGGAGTCCAAAGGCTAAGGTTGTTCGGTTATTTTCTGATTCATGTTTGGCGTAAATGATGCTGCTCTTAAAGCTGATAATAGGTTTGATTTATTTTGTTGTCCCTACTTTAATGCAAATCCTAATAACACTTGCGATAATTCTGCCAATTAGCATTTTTAATAAAATAATTCATAAGCTCAAATAGGTATTGTGATTATATTTTTATCTACTAAGTCCAATTTAATATTGTCATTAAATTGTCTCTACAGAACAAAGTTAATATGACTGTGCAACTTATATAAGGTATTCCACTGGCTTTTACTTTCTTCTGTTCACTTTTGGACTTTTAACTTGTTTGTTGTTTCATAATATAATGTATCACAAAAATCATAAATAGCTGCGCAATAAGAGTAAAACCATAATGTGATTACTGCCACTGCGAGAACAAGCACGAACTACATTAACCATATAAAAATAGCATATTTATTTAAAAAGTGAAAATGGAAGATGTGTGATAATGGAATTACATTCATGTTTGTGCAATCAAAATCAAATAATACTGGAATGCAACAAAACGTTTTTCAATACAAAAATAAATGAGTGTAAAGTAACTAAAGATTTTTGCCTGATGCTTCCTGCTTTCTCTAAAATATTCAAATAAAGAAGTTAATAAAAACAAAAGACATTTGTTGTTACGTATTTGAAATAGTAATTTACGATACAGGTGCGTAAAGCTACTCTTTTGGCACGAGTGGGGTAGAGTTAAAACGCGAGTGAGCGAGCGTTTGAAGCCCCGCGAGTAACTAAAGATGCTTTACGCATGTGTATCGTACAATATTTTACCTAGGATAGAATCTAGAAAACACGGTAAATATGAAAAAAAAATTAAATGTAAATTAGGATTACCAGCAACCGGTCGTAATTTTGGGTGTTTTAAAAATTTTAAAACACGTTGCTACTCACAACGTGCCTAATGAAATATTTTAAATACGTTACTACTGACGACGTAAACTAATGAAAACATGTTATTAAACAGTCGTTTTACAAACTTAAAACTGCCAACTAAAAGGCAATTTTACACACTGTCGTAGATAATAGTAATTTACGATACAAGTGCGTAAAGCTGCTCTTTAGGCACGAGTGGGGTAGAATTAAAACGCGAGTGAGCGAGCGTTTTAAGTCCCGCGAGTGACTAAAGATGCTTTACGCATGTGTATCGTACAATATTTTACCTACGATAGAATCTAGAAAACACGGTAAATATGAAAAAAAATTAAATGTAAATTAGGATTACCAGCAACCGGTCGTAATTTTGGGTGTTTTAAAAATTTTAAAACACGTTGCTACTCACAACGTGCCTAATGAAATATTTTAAATACGTTACTACTGACGACGTAAACTAATGAAAACATGTTATTAAACAGTCGTTTTACAAACTTAAAACTGCCAACTAAAAGGCAATTTTACACACTGTCGTAGATAATAGTAATTTACGATACAAGTGCGTAAAGCTGCTCTTTAGGCACGAGTGGGGTAGAATTAAAACGCGAGTGAGCGAGCGTTTTAAGTCCCGCGAGTGACTAAAGATGCTTTACGCATGTGTATCGTAAAATATTTTATTTACGATAGAATCTAGAAAATACGGTAAATATTAAAAAAAATTTAATGTAAATTAGGATTACCAGCAACCGGTCGTAATTTTGCGTGTTTTAAAAATTTTAAAATACGTTGCTACTGATAAAGTGCTTAATGAAATTTTTTAAACACGTAACTACTGACGACATAAACTAATGAAAACATGTTATTAAGCAGTCGTTTTACAAACTTAAAACTGCCAACTAAAAGGCAATTTTAAACACTGTCGTAGATAAAATAATATTATATTTATAAATTATTATTCCTTATAAACATTACCAATATATCGTGTTTAAAAAAAAGCAGCATGCCATGATCAATTTGAAGTTTGCCATAAATTGATACATAACCATTGAATCAAATGAACTACCAAGTCAGAGAGAACTAAATTATATCTTGAGCTTGATCTATTTTCCTAAAAATATACAAAACACTTAATAAAAACAATTCTTGTTGACTGTTATGATTAATACACTGGTTGTTTTTGTGTAAATGCCATCATATTTTCCTTTTTGCTTGACACAAGTGAACTTAATGCAGCGTAAACTTTTGCATGTCACAGTAACAAATGTTTTCATAAACAAAATGCAATCTGACATTCACCTACAGATTTAAGTTAAGACATAACTAGATTTTTTATCTTTCTTTCCAAAACCTACCCTAACTGAGTTTTTTTTAACACACAATACAATATGTGTGTTGTAGTCTCATGTGCAGTAGTTTGTTCTTTCGATGGACGCAATCATTATTTTTTTTTTTTTTTTTTTTTTTTTATTGAATTTAGAATCAGCAATCAGAATACAATAGCATTCTATAGGCTAATTTGTTGTCCTTAGAATTAGCGTGGTGAGGGCCCCTCCAGCGATGGGTCCTCTTTATTGTAGATCAGCGGGCCAACGTCTCTTGAGTCTTCTGATGACTTCATGGTGCGGGTTGTCAGAGAGCAGGGGATTGGTGTGGACTGCGATCTTGTCGAGATGTATTGTTGTTTTATCCTGTATGACTTGTGCTATAAACGGGATGCCAAGGTCTTCGTGTAACATTTTGTTGGATATATACCACGGTGCATTGGTTATTGCTCGTAGTATTTTTGATTGGCATCTTTGTATAATTGCGATGTTTGTCTTGCTAGCACAGCCCCACAGCTCCACTCCATAGGTCCATATGGGTTTGATAATGGTTTTGTATAGCAGGAGTTTATTGTCTAGTGATAGGGATGATGTTCTTCCTATTAGCCAGTAGAGACTTTTAAGTCGTAGTTCTAAGTGTTGCTTTTTTTTGTTTATGTGATCTCGCCAGGTGAGCTTGCTATCTAGGTGAAGTCCCAAGTATTTCATAGAGGTTGATTGGGGTATCTCGATGTTATTTAAGTAGATTGGTGGACAATGCTCTTTTCGCAGCGTGAACGTCACGTGGCTTGATTTCGACTCGTTGACTTTTATCTTCCATTTCTTGAGCCAGACTTCGAGAAGATTAAGATGACTTTGGACTTGACGTGATGCAGTGCTTAAATCGTTGTGTTTCGCAAGTATAATGGTGTCGTCAGCGAAAGTCCCTATCGTAGTGGTAGGGGTGGTTGGGAGGTCTGACGTGAATAATAGATATAGGAAGGGACCCAGGACGCTTCCCTGGGGTACGCCTGAACTGATTGGGTATAGTACTGAAGTTTCGTTATCGATTCGTGTTCGAAATTGCCGGTGACTTAGGTAGGATTCTAGCAGCTTGTGGAATGAGGGTGGTAGGATTTGTTGGATTTTATGGATGAGTCCTTTATGCCAGACCTTATCAAAGGCCTGGCTAACGTCCAGAAGTATGGCTATGCAGTAGGATTTTTCTTCGAAGGCAGTATTTATTACTTGGGTGATCCGATGACACTGTTGGATTGTTGAGTGCGATTTGCGAAAGCCAAATTGGTGGTCTGGTATCCAGTTGGTTGTTGTGAATTCAGGGTCAAGGATTCGTAGCACGAGCCGCTCGAGGAGTTTGGAGATCACCGACAACAAGCTTATTGGACGATATGAGGTTACGTAGCTGGGATCTTTACCTGGTTTAGGGATGATTATTATTTCGGCTTTTTTGAATTCTGTAGGCCAGTACTGTAGTCTCAAGATAGCGTTGAAGATGTAAGTGAGGAGTACTATTCCCTTTCTCGGGAGTTCACGTAGCATTCTTGGTGTAATTTGATCCCGTCCTGGCGCCTTCCTGAGATTTAGCCGTTGAATCTCGGAATTGACGTCTTTTGGAGTAACTGACGGAGTGCGGGTGAGGGGAGTTGGAGGTGGAGGAGTGTTGTCAGGGATTAGAGTGTTGGGTGTGTCTTCGTGCGGTTGAAAAATACCGGAGAGATGGTAAGCAAACAAATCTGCCTTTTCCTTGGCGCTCTTAGCCCATCCTAGTGCTGGTGGTAGCCTTCTTATGGGTGGAGAAGTAGTCTGAGGTTTTAGGGAGGATTTAATTGGTTTCCAGATTGAGTTGTCGTACCTATTCAGGTTTGATACGTAGCTTTTAAATGAGTCTTCTCTTAGGTTCTTGAGCTTAGCCTTTAGTTGGTTATTTAGGTTGTTAAGTTTTGTTTTGTCTGATGGATGGTGGGTTTTTTGCCATTGAGCTCTGGCTTTCCGTTTTTGAGCGATTAGTTGTTTAACTTCAACTGGAATATTTATGTTAGTTTTTTTATGCTCAATGAAGGGAGTGGATTGTTGAGCAGCTGTTGTTAGCAGAGTATTAAGTTGGTTGACGGCGTCGTCTACTTCTTTTGGGCTTTTGAGGCTGAGTTTCAGGTCTATGCCTTCATGAAGGGTGTGACGATAGTGTTCCCAGTCTGTTTTGGAGTTATGAAGTCTTTTGGGAGGTTCTTTGCGAATTATGCAAGCGCTGATTGTTGCTATAATTGGTGTGTGGTCTGATGTTAAGTCAAGACTAGCAGAGATGTGCGTGTATGATTTCGATATTCCATTACAAATAAAAAGATCGAGAAGGTCTGGTATTTTGTTGGGGTCCGTTGGCCAGTATGTTGGGGTTCCCGTTGATAAGTAGTCATATTTGTTTTGTTGTATGACCTTGAGCAGCTCTCTACCTTTGGTGGTGACTAGTCGAGATCCCCATGTGGTATGTTTGCAATTGTAGTCGCCTCCAGAGATGAATTTAGGTCCCAGAGTGTGAAAGAATTTTTCGAAATCTTCTTTTTTAGTGTTATGTCTGGGAGGACAGTAGACCGCCGCAACCGTAAGTTCGTAGGGTAACGTAAGCACTTTAATAGATGTGGCCTGGAGCATGGCTTCCTCGTATTTAGGGAGAGCGTAGTGTTTGATGCTTTGTTTTATTAAGATGGCGGTTCCTGCGTGTCCAGTCTTGTCGGGGTGGTTAGTGTGGTAAGTTATATAGTTTGGAATTTTAAAATAAGATTTTTCCGTGAAGTGAGTTTCACTTATTAGTAATATGTCGATATAGTTTTGTTTGAGGAATAGAATAATTTCGTCTTTATGTCTTACGAGACCGTTGGCGTTCCATTGTGCTATAAAGAGAAATTTATCCATTGGTTTGTTTACTGATTAGCATTGTCAACATGTTTAAGACCATGCTGTTTTGTTGAATCAATTGAGAAAACATGGACTTAAATTCTTCTAGGAACTTGCTAAGAGTGAAACTGTTTGACTGATCGATTGTGTTTGCAGGTAGGGGTTGTGCTGTTCGGGTTGCATTGGCGTAGTTCGTATGGCGGCGGAGGTTTGGGAACTGGTTTTGGGAGTTTAGGGGTGGGACTTGAGGTCTGGGGTTGGTGGTTTTGTATTTGAGTAGGTTGTGGTAGTACTCGCAGCCACGGTAGTTGGCTGGATGGTTTCCTCCACATAGGGCGCAGGTAGCTGGCGTGTCTTTGCACTTCTTGCAGCTTGCTGTGCTGTGTTCGCCCCCGCATTTGACACAAACAAATGGTCGAGAACAGTATGTTTTAGTATGGCCATATAGCTGACATCGCATGCATTGTACTAAATTTCTACTGGTTCGTGGTGGTTCTATTACAATACGGTTGTATTGAAGGTGTTGTATTTTATAGATGTCTTTATTGTTTTGGGATGGTTCAAGGTCTACGAAGAATAGGTTCATTGGCTCTTTCGTGGTTCTGTGTCTTGCATTGATAATGTTCCTGACCGTGTGCCCGAGGTTGGTGATTTCTGCTTTTATTTCATTTATTGGAATTGAGTGATGGAGGTGTTTGATGACTACTCTGAACGCCCGTTCCTCTTTCGGTTGGTAAGTATGGTGAATTATTTGGCTGTCGCGTAGAAACTGTGCTAGTTTTCGGAATGTATCTGGTGTATTACATGAGATTTTTACTGTGTTGTTTATCAAGCTTTTGGTAACGTATTGCTCATCTGCTACTACTTCAGCAAGTTTCGTCTTCATTTTTGATAGGTTTAACACTCCATAGACAAATATTGGAGGAGGTTTGGGTGTTTTCTCGGGGGTCTCTGCGTTATTGTTGGAGTTGTTTTCTTGTGAATTTGTTGGTGTGCTGTTTTGGTTGGAGTTGTTTTCTTGTGGGTTTGTTAGTGTACTGTATTTGTTAGAGAGCGGTATTACATTCGGGTCAGTGTTTTCTTGCACATTTTTTCTTAATTTTCTGCGTTTTGTAGATTTAACGGCTTGCCAAGGATTAGCTTGAGATGGAGTAGTAGTTTCAATTTCCTCATCACTAGTAGAAACCATTCTAACAAGTTGTTGGGGGTTGTGAATTGGGTAGGCCACTGAGGGCTGTGATGTTACGTATTGTTGCTGGTTTGGTGGGAAATAATTGCTGTATCCTGGTGTAGATTGATATGTTTGCGTGTTGTTGAGTGCTGGTATTTGACTATTTATGAAGGGTTGATTATGAAAGGAATTTGGAATATGTAGCATTTGTACGTTGTTTTGGCTTAATAGATCTTGAGATAGTGGTTGGTTAAACATGTAGTTAAAGCCCGGACCGTTTCCTGCCGGTAGCATTGTGATAATTAATTGGAAACGTACCTGGTTATAAGGCTGACAATGGAATTATTAATTTAAATAAATCTGGTTTAAACACTAATAATGATAAGGCGGCCGTGGCCGCGTTATCGGGCAAAGCACTTGAACTTGAATTCACTGCACGTCTGTCGCCAACGATGTTTACGCTGTGAAATTCAATCGAGCACTGCAATCATTATTTGTGTATAATTAAATAGTGATAGGTAATATGCATAAAGTTCATTTCTAATACAAATTCGTTGTTGAATGTCCTCCTCGATATGACACGTATGTATTGGACCAAACAAATTGGCATTATTAGATGTATTAATTTGTTTACTTTACTTTTATTTGTTATCAAAATAGTCTTCCAAATAAGCTTGATCAAATTTTTACATTTTTAAATGTCAAACCGACTTAACCTAGAATAGTAATGATTATGCACTTCTTCATTTTGTTGAATTACCCAATGTGCCCATTATATTCTGTGAAGTACATTTTTGTACTAGCTAGGTACATAATTTAAAAAAATTAAATTCTTGACTCAGGGTCTTGTAAGGGAAAATGGATAGACGGGTTGGCCTTACCTTTTGGCGAAAGTTATATTTGATATTTTTCCGGCTGGTAACTATCGGTCTAATGGGCTAACTAGTCGCGAGGGTCGGGGTTCCAACTACGCTGAAAAGAACAATAAACAAAATACGAAGAGAGTGGGCGCCAGGTCCTCGACATCGAATCATCCTTGTGCCGGACCGTTCACAAGTGCGGAGATAAAAACCAGCAAGTTAAACAAAATAGCAACGACCAATAAAAATATCACAGCTTTATTCGGTACTATAGTGCAACAAAATAACAAGTTCAAGTCGAACACAGACAGGAAAATCATCAATCAAAAATCTAACAAAATACGAATACATCAAAGGCACAGCGATAAACAAATATCAATACACAAACCAATAAATCAACAATAAACACGTTACAATATACAAACCAATAAATACGTTAAAATCGGAAAAAGCACTGCCTCAATACATTTCATCTATATCAAACAACGGCTAAAAGTAGGACATCCTGGGCTATAATCTATCACGAATAAAGAAAATAAGTTGCTACCCAATTGGCCACACAAGTACAATAATTCGCACGCATACTGTGAGGCAGAGTGCTGCGAAAACTAGAGCTATGCAAGCAAAAATGCTAACTACAACCCCGAATGTTAGCTTGTAGTTTAAATGTGACGTCAAAATTTCAAAGGCTCGAAACCCGCTGTTACGGTTGTATGATCATACAGGGCGTGGCGGTTTCTGTTTTAAACTAATCAAGTTCTTATATATGACTACTAAAAGCAACGGCTTGAATTATGCTCCTAACAAAGCTAAAACAACAAATTGCCAAAATCGATTTTACGAATATCCAAAGTTTGAGCATTAAGTTACCGTGGGCGCTTCGCTGGCCACAACCTACACCCTAAAATGACGTTTGACAAGTACAAGGCTAACCTCTGCAACTAAACTTGGTGCATACAGAAGTTAAAGTTCTGTAAAACACAGCTGGCCTGTAATCTAGGTAAGCTAAACTGTCTTAAAATAGTTCAATAGCATATCTGAATGTTATATTACGTTACAGGGCCCAGTTTAAGGCGGCCTTCATCACATTTACTGCAACCCAACGGTAAGCAAACCTAAGCGTAGCAAACAATTCGATAACACAAAATATCTATGATCTTATATCACGAGCATGGCTAATACAGCTACCATAAAAATAGTATACCCTACAGATTACACGAAGCGCGATACGAATCAAAAAATAAGCTCGAATGCAAACTACATAATAAATTCGATTCGGCAGGTATGCCCTAATGCAAGTTACACACAAATAATCCTACAATGCAAATACTACTATATGAAATGCCTACAATTAGCTAAGCGGTTGTTACGCTAGTACACATATACACACCTCAAGTCATGTTACATACGATTCACTCGTGCTGCTTTCCAGGGCCGAACGTAAGCCACCAGCTTCTCGGAAGCACCTAGTGCGCCAAGGATGCACGGAGCAGAAGCCATCTTCCAACAGCATAGCGAAAATCGTGGGGAGGATGTCTGATAGGCGATGCCAACACCATTTGCCTCAATACACATAGCACCAAACGAGGTAAGCGAGCCAAAAATCAATGGCAACTACGATCCATAATGCGATCCCAAAACTAAATTCGATCCCAGATTTTTAATGCGATTCCAGATTTAATGCAATCCCGGATTAATGGCTAAAAATACAAATTTTCCAAATAGATTATGGCGTTCAAAAGAGGGAAACGTAGGCAAACACCATGTACGAACCTTAAGATGTTGTGAAGCCAACTCGTTAAGCCAAGCGTGCGAAATGAAATCGGTCGGTGACGAAATGAACGCCGGAGACATCAATACCAATCCCCGAAGCATTCAAGCAGGGAAACGGGACCTCTAAATCTTTCCAACTATGAAGATGGCTACCAAAGCCGTGAGACCAGATCCCCAGAGGAAGCGATTCAAACTTTCACGACGCAAGACTTGCCAGGAAATGGCCGAAAAATGCTCAAAACCAGCCCAATTCAGCTTATCAAAGTTCCCAAAAATTGGAAAGTTGGCTAACGTAAAAACTAACGAATGCAGAGTGCTCTGAACTGATAACAGCAATTTAGCCTTAAGTTTGAAATTAAAGGTAGACGTTAACAAGGTTGCCTATCCAAAGTAAGGTATTGTATTATTTAGGAAAATAAAGTAAATGACCAAATCTGACTAATTTATTTCAATCAATAAATAGGAAAATGTCAAAATGAGCGTAACAATCCATTTAAAATGTTTCAGTATTTTAACAACTGTTACAATAAATTGAAGGACAATTTCGATTATGTATATTGTTTTAATATAAAATGTACTTCAAACCAGTTCACTCAACAGCTCTTGTGATTATCACTTTCCAGCTTATTTTAGGTGACTATAAGTTAGGCATTATATGGTTTAACTTATTTATTACCAATCTTTTCTTTAGAAGCATTTCAATCCAATCTTCCATACAGAATATTAATCTAACTTATTAGGACATTCTCTGGTATTTAGAAGTTTTCTGCTATTAAGAAATACCTTGCTACTACCGCTAATTTATAAACCCCGACAAGTTCACGTAATTCCTTGCATTATTTACACCACATGAAATTATGCTGACACTCCACCATTAGTTACGTGCCAATTAACTGCATTATTTTTAAAATATCGTTTTAATAGGAAAGTTATTCAGTACAGTCTATTTTTTTCTGCAAGATTAGGCACTGTTTATTATTTTTATTCAACCTTTTTTCTAGCACCCAGCCTAGTTACCATTGTATACTTAGTTACTGTTAACGTTTTCACTTTCTTTACGTTAAACTGACATTATTACAAAAATTAAATTATCTTATTAAATATTAAAGTATAAAGCTCCTCGTAAATAACTTCAAAACCGTTTCTCAGTTCATAACAATTCTATCCATCACTCCTAACTCCAAACGTAGCACCTTTTAATAACTCCCACAATTCTACACATTTCCACTCACCTCTGCGCATTGAAACTCCGTATGCTAAAGATGTACTCCTTTTTATTTCTATTACTACTTTGTCCAACTAAATTTCACCTTAAAATATTTTCCTTTATTACTTTCCTTGTATCTTATTTAAGTTTTTTAATTGCAGGTCATCCAGCTGTTTGTACATGTTTTGCTGCTTCACTGAACTACCCACCGTTATAAAAATGAACAGTCAGTAAAGTCGCTCTTTGACACTTTCGAATGAAAAAGAGCTGTGTAATTTTAGTCGCATTCCAAATTAAAGTTTTCAGTTTAATTTTATTCATTAATTATAATCGAAATAACAACACATTAATAAAATTGTATTATTATTGAGCTAGCAAATCTCAATAAGGGTTGCTATTCCTACGTTTTAATATAATTATACATTTAATATTAGTTACCGAATCACAAAACCATTCGCAATACAAATAGTTGATACGTCGTTATATTAAAAATAGAAAAACGTAACTGAAATAAAGCTTTAACACCACGGGGAAATATAAAACGTTTACGTAACGCATTTCAATTGGCCCAAATGTAAATGTAATATTCACTGTTTACCCTAGTAACAAGAACTCATTCGATCAAATTATGTCAAACATAAAATAATAACGCATCGAACTTTATTAAGTCCTTAAGTGCACGAGGGGCCTTTGTCTGAAGCTATGAGAAGGTCTACACATAAAAACGAGTTTCACAGGCTGTCCCTCATGTTCAAATTTAAACCTATAGTTCCTCCATATTATCTCTAAATCTTTCTCTGAAATTCGTCCCTGGACAATTTGTACATCTATCATTAAGTTTGACCTTCAAATATAAAAAGTCCATCAATCATGATGTTATACGAAGTAATCTGTTTAAAATGATGTGTACAAATATTGTATTACCGGCCTATATGTACATATTCACTGACTCTTTAAAATCTGAAGATGGGGTAGGAGCTGCCCATGACAATTACTACTAGCTCTATATACCAACTAATACTACTTTCTATTACTCTGGTACAAAAAGTGTCTTATAAGCTATTAAATATGTCTATACTATAGAACCTCTAGCACTACAGCTGTAATACCACCATTGAACACTCTACAAAAAACTTAACATTCATCTGGGTTCCCTCGCATATTGGAATATCTAACAATTAGACAGATCGAAAAGCCAGGAGAGCCACGGTTATAAACTGCAATAACAGCCTTACAGTATACGATGCTTAAAAACATCCCAGAAGATGTGGGTATAGATACATACATGAGGAGTGTAAGGGAGAATGCTTCTTCAGACCGATTGGAGGGGCCGACAGAATACCTTGGTAATACACCACTAATAAAAGAGAATGATTAGACTAATATGTCTATCGATGTCAAAATTTGAAGAACAAACAAAAAAGGAAGCAAACTTTACCACGTATATATAACGTCTTATATAAACCATAGCAAATACTGGAATATAGAGTAAATTTCTAAATGTGTTATAATATTGTATAGTAATGATTGTCATCGTGCTAAGAAACTTAAACGTTGAAATTGCTAAAAACTTGACAATTACTCGAAAAACAAGTTAAAATATTAGTTGAAGATATACCGGGTGTCCATTCTCAAAGTCGAACATAGGCAATTAACATTAGTGCATTCACTCGTTCTTCATTGAAATAATTCATTTTTTGGTAGATAATTTTAAAAGACGTTGACAGAAAATACCTGATTTACGCCAACTAATTACCAATAATTTTGATAAATGCTATCGAACTTGAAAAGCAAGGCACGGCATATTTAAAAATTCCCCAAGTTTTAAATTAGTATTTTAAAATAAAAATCGCATCTTGAATATTATTATTGGTATCATTTGATGCGTAATAATTTTATCTTTCCATTGATACCATTGCCTTCCCTGTAAGTTGAAATGGCGAGCAGGAATCGGCAAAAACGTTCAATACAATGTTAATTGCCTATGTTCGACTTTGAGAACGGACACCCGGTATAACTACTGGAAGCATTCCACAATCTACTTGAAACGGCGGCGTTTCTACAAGAACATGAGAGATGAACGTGCATTACGATCCCTTATTAGAGATCAGCGTAGCACGTGTCAACAAGTGGCTTCAAACTGGGGTGAAGCCATTAGAAGAGGTATTTTAAGCACATGAATGCTTGAAAACATAAAAATGAGATATTATTTTATAAAGTGAATCGCATACATCTTTTTTCAATATGTGTCAGAGCAGACCATGATCATACATATTTATAAGAGTGTAGATAGAAATTTAACTAAAAAGCAGGTTTTGATTTTGGTTACAAATGAAGTTAGCAAGATAACTCAGAACTAAAATTACCTCTTATTTTCAAAAATTTGGCATTAAACTTACAAAAGCAACATATCGCTTGCTTAGTTGCTTTTGTTGACTTTTTGGCATTTTGAAGATACGTTTGACACAACCTTGTGCAGTGTTCAAACAGCTGTCAAAAGTGACTTTAGTGATATATTTAAGGTTGTGTTAGTACACTGTAAAAAATATTAGTTGCTACAGCCTGCTCTGAGTCATGTTGAAAAAAGATATATAAGTCTGAAGTTTAATCTATCCTTTGTTCTTAAATCAAGACGAAAGAAGAACTCCTGCTCTCAGAAACATAAAGGAGTCTAATTATTGTACGCAAAAATCATCAAAACTGGGAGAGGAGATTTGAAGTTTGCGTTGACATTACAAGTACAGTTAAGATTAAGGAGCCGAAGAATATCATTCAAACAACTGCCTGCTTGAAAAGCGAGGGATCTGATAATATCCCAGATAGGATGTAGCCACTGAAAGGATTAAAATGAAAGAAAGATCACTGGTGAAGATTCTGTGCAAACTGCAGGATACGTATTTGAAAAATCTGTAAATGGCTTTACTAAGAATTTCCCCGCAGTGGATGTTGTGACAATTTCAAAATCAAAGGCAAATAGGGGTAAATATATTTGAACGTTCCTAATAATACTGAAACAACAAAAGGAAACACTTGGTAATTCAAATTGCATCGCTTTTCAAATTATAAATAAACATTGCCAGCGATGGGATTCGATTCAACGCTGGATAGTCTGATGACACTACGTAGAGTCAGATAAACTGGAGAAAGCATATATGTATTACTAAATATATGGGAGAAATATAGCACAAGACAGACGACATTTGTATACTTATCTAATGATGGTGACCCATCAAATAAAAAACTTCAAAAAGCTTCTTTTTTGAACATGTAAAGTTTAAAAATTTATATTTCGACTTTGCAGAAACACCCTAAATGAAAAGGAAATTAATGAATAATATCAAGCTTCAAAGTAATTGAAGGGAAATTTTGAAAGAAAGGTCAGGTAAGTCTATTTAATATTTGTACTGGAGCACATTGTTGATTCCACTCTGTAAATGTATGCACCAACTTAAATAAATAATCGAATTTCACCGAACTGCACTACATTTTCTATGTTATTATTTGTACATATATGGTTCAAGCAGTAGCTTTCGATAATATTTAATAGGTCAGCAACCTTTGACAGTCGATTTTGTATAAACCCTGAGGTGATTGTGACTATAGGCAAAGATTCTGAAACCGTTAAGATTTGCATAGCGTGTTGTAATAACTTTCGTTAATAAAAATCTCAAATTATATTCCCAGAAAACCCCAGTCTGCGTTTAAAGTTAATTAAAATATTTTCATTTAATTAAATTTGAACCCAAACTTAATTAAAAGGTTTCATTGACGCTCCTATTCGGTAGCTCTTCGGATAATGAGTAATATCTGCTAAATCTAAATAAAACATTTCCATGTTCAAATAATTGATAACACAACCAAAAGTTGAACACGTGTCCTGTGATCGTCATTGTGCTGATAAGATACAAATTTAACTCGCTCTGTAGAAAGGTGTGTCGAACACTCCCATAAGATACCGCTTTACGTTTTGGGGATCAAACTTCAAAGCTCATAAGCCTAATTATGCAACACCCCTAAGTACACGCATTTATATTTAATAATCATCACTCCACTTCGATTCACAAGGCCTTTGGTAGTCTCAATTAACACGTGATCGTTTTTCTCCTGGTAAAACTTGGGTGTGCATGCCTTATCGGCCAATATAAATTTTATTTAAGTTCCTGCACTTGATATATTCTCATAACACGAATCTAAAAAACAGTAGTATTACAAGATAAGCTGAATTACTTTGTTAAGTAAGTGCACTATTGTAATTAGTTATGATAACTTGCATTTCAGATATTTTATCTACTTTCTTGAGCAAATAATTTTCCACTTATAACTTATAAGAACATTTTTTTTATTTCGCAGGTACAGATTGTCAATGGAGAATGAAATATGTATCAAATTATTGAAAGCTGACAAACACAAACGGGAACTTCAAGACATTAATAATAACTATTCCCATTGCTTAGTAAAAAACCTATCTTAGTTTAAAGCTTTTCGAGAAGACACTTTTAATAATAACCTTGGTATGACCAGTATGTAATTTAATCAAGACACCTCCGGTTTTAATTTAGAAAATTATACGCTTGGGCAAAATCAAAATTCAGTTAAATAATTTATAAAAAAAAATCTCAGCATAGTTTCTTGATGTTAGCAGATAACATATTTGTTCACAAAATTGTTTATTGTCATTTCAATAATTATAAATTAAATTATAGTTGACACTGATATAAATAACACAAGGCTAGAAAGCATTTAATAAATATTTAATCTTTTAAATAGTATTTCGGTTACAACTTGCTAGCCAAGATGTATTTTGACGTTTTTAACAGATTTGTTTAGTTTTATTGCAAGTAATATAATTTACAGATATAATTAAATAATGTAGCAGAAAATGTGTATCAAACTACATATAAAATTCTTCTAGAATTGTGGATAACAAAATAAAAATAGCAAATAGTATATTATACATCAAGGTAGCGAAGTGCAGTATTATAACCTGAGCGCATATTAGATACTGAGCGCGCAGCGCGAAGTATCTAAAGCGCGAAGGTTATAAGACGATTTGCTACCGTGGTGTATATACTATTTTTTGCACTACCAAACGGCTTAATACCTAAATTCCCAACAAATTTCGAAAATATGTTAACTGTCAACCTGACAATACAGCTCTTTAAAACGTCAAAATTAAAATAGTCATATTTGGTAACTTAGCAATTTATCAGTTACCACGGTGAAAATTGTTTATTTTACTTTCTCTCCCTTGGTGGAGAAAATCAAATTCACGACCTAAAGATAGACCAATAACGGTGCGTTCTGAGACTAGTAGTGCAAAAAATACATTTCCACATAATTTAACAATCAACACTGACTTATTTTTTCGGTTCTCTTGCTTACTTTTTAAGCGTTTAAAAACTATTACTGTTCAACAAAAACATTATTAATTTAAACAAAGTATGTAAAAATAATTAACATATCCAAATGTGAACGAAACTGATTAAAAACAGATTAAGTCGTTCAAAGGGACTATTTTGAATTGCATACGTTTTCTTAGATATCTCTGAATGCTAAAGATATTCTGATATTTTTATCGAGTAGGCTCCGATGTGTTAAAGTGCATTTTTAGGCGAAAGAGCGAATTTTTTGTTGATTGGTTTATTAAACGTGAATGACTAATAACTGTGCATCGTAAGATTAGACGATAGTTTAATATACGTTTTGATATTTCTTCCTACTTAACAATACAACATAGATTAGAAAATCTAGAGAATTGAGTTCAATTGTTGTTAAAAAGCAATCGGGAGCTCCGCGCAGCAAGAAGTGTAAACGAATGTAAAAGAGAAGAAGGTGGACATTTTCGTTGAAAAATCTCCAAAGTGTTAGGAATATAAACACTAGCAAATAAAATGTTTCTGTCGGTTCCTCTACCTTAATAAAATTAATACTTAAAACTTGTTGATCGCTATTCACGGAATTGAGTTTGCTGAAAGCACACTTAATTTGGTGTTCATAAACTCCGTGGTGAGCCAAAATTATATACAAAATGTTTAATTTATTTTATTATAAATTCTAAGAAAGGCTTATGCCGTTTCAAGTTTACATAAACATATAGAAAGTTAGTTTTATGAAAATACAGTATCGACTGTAAAATATAATCCTTTGAAGTGTTAATATTTTATAAAACATCAAATATTGCTTTTCCAGTTTCATGGATAGTATAACAGTATTTTAAAAAATCATAAAAAATTAAAAGATTGATCGTTTAGTTATATGAAATAAGTCAGTCGTTATGGCACGCTCCATAGAAATGTATTAGTTCCATCAATACATCTTTTTGCACGTGTTACAGACAATATTTTTTTACGATCTTGACATTATTTGAGTAGATCAGTTCTAGAAAACTTTTTCTTTCACACTATTAGCTTGGAAATAAGAAAATTGTCATAACTTCTATATTACTAAAATTAACTGCGGATAAAGTATATAAATTTGAAAAGCTAAAAGCATAAGCCATTGGATGGAGTCAAAGCCAACTACGAGTTGCATTAAGAAAGTTTTAGATGGTAACTCAAAAACTATAAGCGACATATAATTCTGACTATATCACATCGATCTCCATAAAAAAGGGCATTAAGAATTGCTATTGTATTTGTTTTTCATTTTTCAACTGTAGCTCCGAAAATACAAAAGACATTCAAATTCTGTTTCCACCATCGTATTTCCCTTGAAAAGTTGACCTCATAATGTGTAATAATAGTAACGGAAACTTCCAATTTTTTTTTTATAAGAAATAGCAAGAACAAAAACGAACAGTTTTGTAAATAACAATGGGAGAAGGAATTATATCTTTAAGCAATATTCAGTTTCTAAGAACTTATACTACTCACTATTTTTATCTCTTACATTTAGTAGATATACTAGATATTTAATAGACTACATTATGTTCTAATCTATTTTCTCTAGTCATAGGTATTTTCTCGTCCACCATACTTACTCATGCACGCATATTCGCTGATGCTATAGGTTTTGCGGTAAGTCATTGAATATTCATTTTTTTTTCAAATTGTGAGCTAACATAAAGGTAGTAGGCGTTTGGTGCATCTATTTATTGATTGACTATAATTTTAAAAAAATCTTTCAAAATACAGTAACAGAATAATGTTCATATAACAGACTCAACAACAATTATTACTGAACTAAATGTATTTTTAGGACACCTGTACAAATGCGTAGTATTTTCATTATGTACCGGGTGGCCAATTAAGAAGGGCACTCGGCCCTATCTCGAAAAGTAATTGTCGTAAAGACTTGGGGTAACAAAATTTATGACTAAAGCGGCCAAGAGAAAATGCTGGAAATTATTGTTAAGTTTCTAGAATGGCCGCCAGGGGGCGTAATCGCATTCTTGAATTTTAAATCCCGTTTTTTGAGAAATATTTTTATATTACAGATAGCTAGAATGGACACCGTTTTAAATCTGAGATAAATTCGATTCTTTTTTGTTAAATTTTTTTTGCCCTATCTCTTAAGGAAAAGTGGTGGGGGGTGTCCGAACATTTTCGGAAAGAAATGTCAATAACTTCAAAATGGATGAACGGATTTTGTCAAACTTGGAGTCATTAAAAAGGGCTTTTCTTAGGCTATCAACGCTGCCCTGAGCGGATTGATTTAGATTGCTTGTAACGCCGCTAGAGGGCGTTTTGCGATAACACTACAAATAAAATGAATTTTCCCAAAAAAATTAAATGCAACCATATCACTTTTATTGCATCAAAAGATAGCCAAATAAGGGTCTAATACGCTAGTAAAAACCGCATTTCGATATTTGTTTCCTAACCTAAAATATCAGTAAAGGAATTTAAAACTCGAAATAATGTCGCATCTTTGGGAATATTTTCAGTATATCTGCCATTATTAAATCCTAATTATCGTTCTTTTAGCAATATATATATATATATATATAAATTAACTGTTAAAATACCAACATTATATTTAAAATGTCAATAATAATTAATACTCATTCAATATGATTGAATATTAGCCTTCTGTCCACACGAAATTCGAAATTTTTAAAATGCAAGTGTGCTTTGGAAAACAAAATAGCAAAAATTATAATGGTGGTGTTTAAGTGTCAATCATATTAAGATTGCAGCTATATATAGTGCATTTTGGTGGCCTTATTTGTAAAAAAAATGCCTTTTCCACCTGTAGAAGTGTTTGATATGTTTCGTGTTTATTTTCAAAACAATGAAAACGCAACTGTTTCTGTTAGAATCTATGTGATGGAGTATCCTGATAGGTGCCATCCAACTGTCAAAGTTTTTCGTGTAGCCAGAAAGACAATATTCAATCATATTGAATGAGTATTAATTATTATTGACATTTTAAATATAATGTTCGTATTTTAACAGTTAATTTATATATATTTTCTAAAAGAACGATAATTAGGATTTAATAATGGCAGGTATACTGCAAATATTCCCAAAGATGCGACATTATTTCGAGTTTTAATTTCCTTTACTGATATTTTAGGTTAGGAAACAAATATCGAAATGCGGTTTTCACTAGCGTGTTAGACCCTTATTTGGCTATCTTTTGTTGCAATAAAAGTGATATCGTTGCATTCAATTTTTTTGAGAAAATCCATTTCATTTGTAGTGTTGTCGCAAAACGCCCTCTAGCGGCGACAACAAGCAATCTAAATCAATCCGCTCAGGGCAGCGTTGATAGCCTAAGAAAATCCCTTGCAACGACTCCAAGCTTGACAAAATGCGTTCAGCCATTTTGAAGTTATTGACATTTCTTTCCGAAAATGTTCGGACACCCCCCACCACTTTTCCTTAAGAGATAGGGCAAAAAGCATTTAACAAAAAAGAATCGAATTTATCTCAGATTTAAGACGGTTTCCATTTTAGCTATCTGTAATATAAAAATATTTCTCAAAAAACGGGATTTAAAATTCAAGAATGCGATTACGCCCCCTGGCGGCCATTCTAGAAACTTAAAAATAATTTCCAGCATTTTCTCTTGGCCGCTTTAGTCATAAATTTTGTTACCCCAAGTCTTTACGACAATTACTTTTCGAGATAGGGCCGAGTGCCCTTCTTAATTGGCCACCCGGTACACATATTAACATTGCATTTTTAATAGTTAAATGAAAAATATGGTGACAACTTGAAGAGGTTACAGGAGAGGTTGAAATACAAAAATTTTTACTATCAATTTTTTCTTGTAAATACGTTCCCTGCTAGAATAAACCTTCCTAAAGAAAGAAGTTCCATTAGACATTTTTAGCATACACGAATTTGATTATACAAAAGTATGTACTACAACGCAATATTTATTTAAGCGCCTTTCTTGCTCTTTCATTTTTTTATCAAATGTTTTTTGTTTAAAAAAATATAATACGTTAAGCAGCACGGCACCCTTATTCACCAACATTTTTTTGCATCATAATGTATTTTATGCTTTTACAGAAAACAACTAGCTTTACGAAGAAATTTAAAAATATGGCTATTCACTACATATTTCTTATAGTGTAATAAACAGATCTATAAAAGTTGTTAATTTTAACCCCCCCTAAAATCATATATAAAAATTAAAAAAAAATTTATAGAAAAGTCTCCTATTGGTAGAACATATCCACCAATTTTCATTTTAATAAATTTTTTCAGTTTTCAGCAGAATGACAAAAACCTAATTTTAATCCCCCTTATTACGATTAACTCGGCAGGGTGGATTTAAAGAAAAAATTCTCCGTCGCCATTAAACTTTTTAAGTTTGGCGTTTAGCAAATATTTTTGAAACACCCTGTGTTATAATTATAGTTATTTTGAGATTTATTTAAGTGTTTTGTTGTTTATCTACCAGAACTAGAAATAAACCTATGTAAAAACCAGAACAAATTAGTATAAAAAAGAACTAATATGCATTAAATGCATAACGAACTTTTACAATTGTTTGTATTAATACAACTGAAAATCATATTAATCTCAAACAGTGCTGTTAATGCCATTTCTACATGGGAAAATCATGAAAATCCTCAGTAACCGCATTTAATAAATTTAACTATTATCTAGTATTCTTGATTACCTTGTGTGATATTATGGATACATGGTGACTGTCCAAATATTACTTCTTTATGAATTATGACAAACCTTTGAGGTAAATGTTATCTACTGAAAAACCCAATTTAGCCTATCGCAAACCACAAGTCAAACAGTTTACTTTCATTATTTTTATATAGCCAGATACTTCGATACAGGGGTTTTACAGATGGTGATAAAATTTTTAAATAGTCTGCACTGTCATTGATTACATTTTTTTCTCGTTCAGAGAAGCGCACTGTCTGTAGACCTGAACATTTCCGTTATTTTCCGTTACACGCTATGGAACATCTGTTTCCAGTAAATGGGTGAATTTCAATTATGTGATAAGATAAATATTACAAACGATTACTAGACAGAAATATAAATCTTTCCCTTATTGAAACTAACGTCAACGTTAAACATTTGACAAAAATTACATTGAATCGTTTGAAATAGAGTTAGGGTTTTGGATCCGTTAGTTATTTTGTATTACAACTTACACAACATCTACAAATTTTTGTCAATCGTTAACTCATCAATAACTAGTGTATTAAGTTGAATATTAACAGAAAATTTACAAATTTTCCCATAACAACATGGACAGTCATTTATTAAAGACTTTAGAACATGTGCAGCGTTGTGTGATGAGTATGATTATGTAATATGCGTCACAAATTTATCAACTACGTAATTATCTCTCCCATGTTTGTAAACTCTAGGGTGCTGAACTTTGATTATGTTACCCTATACTGCAATTTACGGTACAATCGTGTAGCAATTAGTAATTCAAACTGCAAAATCATGAAACAAAAAAAATATAATGGGAATTACTTTCGTCAAACTTGCAATTTAAGCGTAAAAGACATACATGGTAATGCACAAAACAGGTTATTCAATTTTAATACTTGCCTTTGCGATATCGAAATCTGTAATTTCAAACACAAACATGGTTAAATTAGGGCGAACTTGCGTTTAGAATATTATTTCAAAAATTAACTGCACCTAACCGGCTTAGTTTTCTAATTATGCTCAAAAACATTTTAATTTTTGTTTTGCTGCCCTTGTCGAAAAGATGAAGTATTGTAATCGCGAACAAAATCACTCCGAGATTTCTTCAGATTTTCACGTTTCAGGGTCCATAGACGACGAAAAAACAAGTTTTCTTAATTCTGTCTGTTTGTCTGTCTACCATTTGTTGGCATGTCTACCTGACTTGAAAGCAATTATACTTTCGATCAAATAATACAGGATGAGCACCTTAACACAATAAAATTTTGTTTATTTTTGCTTTGACTGAGAAATAGATAAAAGTAATAATTTGCACATAACGCAGGCTTTATCCTTGACGAAAATAAGACCTAACAGATGCGGGATAAACATCACCAATGGGACAGAATAGCATGATGTCTTTATAAGACAGCAGAAACTCCTACAATTCGAGCACAGTCGTGGCTAGAAATTGGGCTCGAAATAATAATCTCATTCGCCTTGGAGCGCGAAGTTCAAATCTCAGCGGACTACATTTTTTATTTGCAAATTGATGTAATTCGCGGGAAAGAAGTTCCGTATAAATCGCTTTACACATTTTTTATTATAGGTCAATTATTAGCTACACCAAAGGGCAAAAAGGCGCAACGATTATACCGGGTAATAACTACCAAACCTGGTCAGAAGAAAATAATTGTTTGCTAACCACCAAGCCCGGTTATTTAAAATTATGCTTAATTCAAAAATAATTATTCTTTATACCATACGATAACATCTATTTTGTCTAGGTGCAATGAAATCGTGAATAAATTATTTTCCACCAGCCAATAATAAAATTTTATTGTCGTGAATAAAATTCTGTTCGTTACTATAGCAGATATTAAGAAAAACTTGAGAAAACTGTTAAGACTCCCGATTTTCGTTAAGAACCTATGTGTAATTCCGCATTCTGGTCCCGCATATTGCAGCATAATTTAAGCCATCGGGCATCTTTCCCAAATCCTCTAACTGTTTGGCACATATGTAGGCCAGACCCCGACATCTGTCGCATAAAGTATCCTAATTAAGGCATTTGCTTCAATCTAGAGGCGGACGCTGTAACGCATGATCATAGCATCAAAACCCTGCTAAGTGACTTAATAAATCGCTGGTAGATGGAGTTTGCATTCAGTCCTCAAGTTAAAAGGCGAGGCCTTGAATATCAGATTACAACGCCGGCGAGACGAGCGTTATGTACGGGGGAAGCCCCGCGCCTGGTTGCGCGCTGTATTTTGGTGAATGCAAGTCAGCATTTCGAACAATAGATCCTTTATGTACCCGAGTGAGTTGCCCAATGATGGAAAGTTTTACGCATGACGCAATGATAAAAATTAACGCTGCGTCCAGCGCGTTCCCTCCGGAGAGTCGAATTTAAGCTTCACTATCGCACGGTTGTGCAAGTTAACTTAAGCACAAAGAACAACCCCTTTAGTTCTCAGGGGCGCGTTGTACCCTCGGACTTGTGGCAGTTATAAGTGCTTTTCTTCCCTTAAAGTTCCAAGTACCGGTGTGTACAATTCTTCGCCCATGTTGGCGGATTTGTAACAGGAACTAACACAAAGCATCAACATACAGGGTGAGCAGTTGTGAGTTATCGTTTGGCTCCACCCTGCTACTTCTTCGAAGGATCTTGCAGCCACAATTCCCCGAGTAAGCTGGTCAACCGTCCCTATCTGTCTATCAACCCTTGCCGCATCTAAGCTGCTATCGCAACCCTCTTCTGTAAGCATCGCCAGAGCGTTGAATCTCCAGGTCGAAATCTTCCGGCATCAGCACTTCAACAACACAGTTGCTTGGAGCCCTAGCGATGAATCAAGGTATTGTACTAATAATTAAATAGAACAGTGAATTGCGTATTATACAGTGACGTGCGAAGTTTCGGAACTCTCAATCTATCGTATATGCTATTTGTGGGCCGCGTGCTAATCACCCGAGCCCTAGTTATCGTCAAGTAATGTAAATAGAAGCCTTCAGCATAATTTTATGTAAGCCTGGCTCCGGGAATCGTAGTGAGCCTTGAGGCAAATTAATTCAGCGTATTCCGGGACCTAGGTGACCAGTGTTCTCAGCGGATGTGCCGCTTCCTTGGCCTTCAGCCCTTATTGTGTTGCACCTGTTTACTAACCCCAATTTGTAGCATTTGCTACCTGCACACTTGCCTTCGGGCCTGTAACTAGTATGGTAATAGATTACCCATTTTTAATTTACGTATTGTTTTTCATTTCAATTATTTGTGCATTTTTGTGACTGACAAGAATTGAGTTTCTTGTTGCGTTGTGTATGTATTCCTTTGTACAGGGCCTAAGCAACTGGAGAAAGGACACCCAAAAGGTAGGTGTAAAAGCCAGTGCCGTGGAAGTGCCCCCTTGGAGTGCTACGCAACGCTACTGCGATTGGTTTTCGACTTTTGACCGGTCGTCAGTTAATTATCAATCTTAACATCTTTCAAATGTCGTGGCGCCCCATAACTTTGTCTTAATAACCCGATATCGACACCACGTCGTGGCATTTCGCCCCAAAACGCACCCTAAACCTGTGAACCCCCCCCCCCCCACGCGATTGAGTTCTGGCCGGAGCATTTGAGCTGTGGGGTACGTGCAAGGGCGGACACTGCTACGAGCATCCCATGGGGTCTTAATGAGCAATTTATATTGTAACAAAACATAAAAAAGTATTTTATGTACCACTGATGGGAAAGTACTACTTTGTCTAGCCTAGTACCACTTTATCTACTTTTGCGGTTAAAGTGCTACTTAATCTACTATTGTGAGTTGAAAAAAGCACACTTTAGCATCTGCTATAGAAAAAAATATCACACTGACGGGTTAAACTTTTTGACAAAATTACGTTGAGTCGTGCTATTTCTCATGTTAAATCCTTATGGATAGCTGTGGTAGTTATTATTCGATATACCTATGTAGATACTCATTATGTTACTTATAGCAAAACTATTTTGATATTATTAGGACACATTTTAGAAAACAATTCGAATCTGATTTCAGATTTTTTCATACTTTTTATGATACTTATAATGAACTTCATATTTTAAATATACGTCAAGAATGGTTCAAACACCGTTGAAAGGTGCTCACTTTTATCTTTTGTCTAGTATCAGATTTTCATAAGTAACAAAGATGGTAGGCAGTAATTTATAGCAAGTATCCATTGGCCTTTTTACAAAATAATATAAATAAATTTCTAATAGAATTATTTACTAATTAAATTTTAATGTACTAACTACAACAAGCTTAGTTCACAAATAATGGCCCTTTTAAGAGATAAAATGTGCAGCATAAAATATAGAGTGTTTAGCTTAAAATGCATTGTTTTATGATAGCTGAAACGTATTGTATTAGAAATTCTTATTTTTCGAAGTTGTTCTGAATATTGCCGCTCAATGAGTACTTATTTAAATCATAACGTTTTTGTATTCAAAAGCTGTAATGGCCGATAAGGTTTTTTTTTGGATGCCTTGGAATCACGTGGTCTTTATGGAAATGCTTTTCTCAATCGTCAACTGCCTTCCCATGTGATGTTTTGACATCTTTGCCATCGACTTAGTCATACTGGTTGCTTTTAAAAAATGTGATTATGATTTGAAACGGGGGTGGCCGAGGTCAGTGTCTACACCTGAGCTGAAATATCAAATTTTTAACATACTGGATGAAAACCCCGAAACGAACGTAAAAAGAATTTCGGCTAAAGGGAGTGTAAGTGGGTACAAGCCCTTACTCGCCCTGGCCACCAAGCAAGAATAATATTCTGTCTCCATCGAAACAGAAAATCGCTCTTTATTACCTATTGAGCTGTTGGCCCACGTATATTAAGACTTTTTAACTTGCTTTTAATCATAACAAACGCACTCTAAATATTTAACCCTCGTAAAATAATTGTGATACCGCTATCAATGTAACCTTTTGTGTGCAATTCTAGAAAGAAAAATATAGAACAATTATTAATATCTCTTAAAACATTGCATATAATTTAGTGATGAAGAATTTTTGCACAAAGTATTGCAGTTTAGTCTTTGTAATAGAAATAAAATTGAAGTTTTGCTGATTAATCAGAAGATAATCTTAAATTAGTGTAGTGTAAAAATAAGATCTCTTCGATGATACGATAATCATCTTGAGCAAGTATATATAAATAGCTATTTAAGTAACAAGGAATGTAAGGACCTATTAACATTTGAGGTAGGAAAGTGGAAGCCCAGACGAAGTTATCTTATTATATTTTTCCCGCTGATTATCGAAATTTTCCTAGATTTTTGAAAAAATTGTTTGGTTTGTCACCTGTCACCAGGATTAGTTTTTGTGAGTCGTGTTACCTGTGAGTGTCACATGTCACATAAACACTTGAAATTTATAAACAAAACGTCTAAATCTGCATCTTGCTTTGCTAATTTTATTTTCCTAGGAACTTTATAATAATATTAAGTTCCGTTGTCAAGAAAAAGCAGCAAACAAATATAATCACCGACTTACACGTTTTGTTACTAAGGCTGTATCACTGACTTGCATGATCAGCAGCGGGAAAAGAAAGTTAATACCAGCAGCTTGAAAATTATGAAAACACATTTGTATATTTTAAAAATGTGTACTTTTTGAAATTTTACGCTTACCTTCTACCATTCCCCCTGGAACCGCTTTCGCATTACTTCAGGGAGTAAGGACGTCACATACACTAACTTTAACTAAGAAAAACCGGAACGCCTGGGCCGGGAATCGAACTCTCACTCGAACGCACCGTATTATAACGAGAAAACTAAAATCATGCAATTTGCAATAGCCTACAGCAGCCAGATTCCTATTACGCACAGAAGTTTGCATTTTCTTTTTTGAAGAATACACTGTTTTATAGTATGATCAAAAATTATTTTCATCCAGTATTGCTATGAAATAGTTCCTAATTTATGAATGCCGCTATGTTTACACTTAAATGTCAAATTTGACATTTGATTTTTAAGTAACTTATACTTACATTCATAAATTAAAAACTATTCCATAGTCATACTAAATGAAAATAATTTCTGAATGTACTATAGCTACAACCATAGAAATATAGAATTAAAGTATAGGGGCATTCTGATCGAACCGTTAAAAATTTAAAATAAAATTTGTTGAGCGCGTGTGAGCGAGAGTTTTAAGCCCCCGAGTGACTATAGATGCTTTACGCATGTGTATCGTACAATATTTTATCTACAATAGAATCTAGAAAACATTATAAATATAAAACAAAAAATTAAATGTAAATTAGGGTTACCAGCAAGCGGTCGCAATTTTGCATGTTTTAAAAATTTTAAAACAACGCCTAATAAAATCTTTTAAACACGTTACTAGTGACGACGTAAACTAATGAAAACATGTTATTTAGCAGTCGTTTTACAAACTTAAAACTGCCAATTAAAAGGCAATTTTACATACTGTTGTAGATAAAATAATTTTGTTGTCAGAAGTAATTTTTCTGAAATTGGTTTGTTTTGGCCACAAAAACCTGTGACGACTTTTTGTGAAAACATTTTAGACACAGCCTGAATATTCTAATTCACTCAAAAATTACTAAAACTTATTTGGGTTGGCAAACCTAAATATCAATAATGAAATAAATGCAACGTACGAAATTTTTAAATGTCAATTTCTTTTAACAAAAATTTTAATTAAATTTAATAAAATACCGCCGTTAAACACAATTAATTTCTAAATTGTTTGCATTAAAATTATACCAACTTAGTGTTAATTAATTGGAAAAATGTGTTTCAACTAAAGCGATTGTTCTAAATGATCGGTTTTTTGTTTGATTTTTTTCCCTATAAGATCCTACGTGGAAGAAAGTACTAACAAATTCTAAAGTGTAGCACATTCCACCGTACTTTTAACTTAGCAACTAAGATCTACACCTTATCTTTTTTCTTAGACATAATAATTTTCTCTCTTTATTCAACTATGTAAGTAAATTTTGTAAGTAAATTTATTCATCAAGATAGATGTTTACAAAAAAAAAGACACATAATTCATTTACAAACAGATTTGACATAGTTAGAACATAACCTTTTAAAGTGAGATACATTTGTTGCCTGTTTCGCTTCATCAGGCATTTTATTATATAATTTTAAACCTTTGTAATATAGATTTTTTTGTGAACACGCTTTCGTTGTTGTAGGTAATCTAAAATTATTTACACTTCTTGTCTCATAACTATGTATATCTCTATTGTATACAATAAATTGCAGGACTGCTAAGGAATTGGACGAAAGAATAATCTAGAAGTTTTGGTCATGTAGGCTTTAAATACTGCTTATTAGTAGCTTCAGCGTACTTATGCGAACGTTTTGTCCGTCCGTCTGTCTGTCTGTGTGTCTGTCTGGATCGCCTGTAACTTTCGAACGGCTACAGATATCGAAATTTTGAAAGGGGGCAAAGTTGTTGCTAAGGTCCCGAGCACCTTCATGCGCTATTTGGTTTTGGCGAAAGGTTAACCTGTTTTCGCAGTGCTGAAGCTACTCTACTCTACTGGCCGTAGAAATGGTCGAGTCGGAATGCAAACGAAAATGTGATTAGTTAATAAAATTCGCAAATTCAAAACCAGAAGAAACTTTTCGCCTTCGTTTAGTAACTCATGTTACTATTGACCACCGAGAAGAAACTATGTCAATTATGTTAGAAAAACAACTGATTAAACATGTACTCGTAATACCATGAAAGTTTGCAACCCTTTTATCGTTGACCCAATGGGTACTAATGAAGACGATTCATCAGACGTATTCGATTTTAATCCTTCGAGTGACTTAAGTAACTAGTTCCTGGCGGTACTTGTAAAACAACGTGTTTGCAGACTTTAGCTAAAGTAATTGAGTTATTGAAATATCAAAGAGGATATCAGAAAAAGGGTAATGTGTAGACTTTACACAATCATTAGTACTATCAGCTTCAGTAAGACAGATTGCCAAGTATACTAAAATGCATACTATACAGAAATTCAAGCCGTATTGGGTTCTCAAGAAATCTAAAAGTTCAAATTAACATTTCTCCTCCAAAGATACGAATAACTCTTCAATCTCGGGGGTTTTAGTGGTAGTAACGACAATTAAGCGTTCTATATTATTTGTGACGCCATCGGTAGTGGTATATCGATAACACAATCAATTAAGGCATTTTATTTTATTTATAAAAATATAAAAATCTTCATTAGATATCATACTAGAAATGTCAGTAATTATCATATTAACATTTATCTTCGATAATACTCACTTAAAATCTCAAGAGATGCGTGATAGCCTTTCTACTCAAAGCTGCATTTCCTTTATTTTATAAACCATTAAAAAAATTTATAAAAGTTTTATTAGTGTCTTCTTAATTGGTTATTTATCATTCAAGCAGGTACTTCTAAATTATATTTGACAAGATAACCAAAACTAGTGTGAATGAGAAATGCATCAATACTTAATAGCAAAATAGACGCTATTTAATGCAGTTTAATTAGTACCTTTATAAGATATCGTAATTTTTAATTTTGTTTATGCACTCGTACTAAAAATCATGCATTACTTTACAATTTTACGCCGGAAATTACTTTCCAAAAAATTTGTCCTTACAAAACTATTTTGGAAAAATGATGTTTTGATTGGTTTACAATTTTTGCTGACTGTCTGTGCTAATAAAATCTACTACAAGCAGTCTAGATTTTTACGAAAGTAGAATGCTTGTTTGTTATTGTACAGTTTCAAAAGGTAAAAGTAGGAAGAAACATGTGTCTAAAAAATATTGACTTGGCCATCTGTGTCGTCCTGAAATTTACCTACGCGTTCTGTAAAGATGTTATTTTAAATATTAATAATTTCATTTATTTTTATATACATTTCATGATTTGTTAGATATTTTAAAAATTATCTCGAGCACACATATAAAATGTAAAGGTTGCTAGTAGCAGGATAAAGATTTCTTACCTAAAATATTCCTAACAGTTTTCACCTTCACTGTTTTCAGCAACTTCATATAAAAATATCTACGGAAGCTGCAAGCCACGGAATTATAATTCAGAATAAACCATTTCTTTTACGATTTTCTTATAACTGGTAAGGCAACGTTCTTAAAATATTTTTTTAAGAAAACGCGATCTCAAAAAAAACCTGAAAGGCACGAAAACCTTCGTAACACTCCTCCGATGCAAGCAGGAAATATTTAGATAACTAATTCAATTAATCTCGAGCAACCAAAGTAAGATCGAAGTCCACAGACAAATATGTTGCTCAATCATTGTTTCATGATTTCATAATTACGGCGAGTATAAGTCTCCCTGACGTCAGACGTAAATAATTGTGCAAAATCCTGGCTAATCTGTAATCGGATCCGGACAGACATCGAGCGCGTCTTCGGTCAAAGATTACCACTTTGGAATCTCCACCAACACTCTTAATCTCCAAAAAATCTGAAAGTCGTTGATTAATAGATTACGCATGATTAGACACGTGCCGATATCAATCTTTCTTATGTAAAGTAATAGAAATTTAAATATAATAATCAATAAAACGCCAATTTTGAAAATATTACCAATCGTAGCTACTGTTTAAAATAATATCTGCATTATAATTATTAACTGTACACAACACCTAAAGAATATGCAACACTCAATAATTGACACTAACACGTTAGAGGGTACAAAATATTTTTATATGATATCACAACCTAACCAAAACCGTGTAACAAATATTTAACGAAGAAATGCAATTAACAAAACAAATTCAGTTTTTTCAAAGTGTTCTGAAAACACCTAACATAAAAGTAGTTCTAAATGTCAAAAATTTTGCAAACTGCTCGGCAATATCAGTTTCGAAATAGTTGTAACAAAAACAAACTTATTCTGACGCAATATACTTAGATGCAAATATCCGAAAACTTTGATAAAATGAAAACAAATGGTGGAGGGAGGGCAGATAACGGAACGGGCGACTAAATAAAACAAGCCCAATCCGGCAACCTTCATTACTTCCAAGACATTCGACTTACCTTCTCCTTGCTTGACAGTTTTAGCAAGTGAACACTTTACTTACTTTTGGTGACATTAGGGGTGAGTAGTTTGACGTTTTCGATGAGAACCAAACTAAGTGATTTTTTTCAATTATTCAAAGAAGGGGTGGTATAAGTTTAGTTTTATTTTTTTTATAATTCGTCAACCAAACTTTACTACCTTCTGCTATTCTCAAGCAAACCACTTTAAATCTGGTGATAGCTGGATAAGGTAGTTCAATATTCTTGCTGAGGGAAAATTGGATAATTTCCTTCTAGTTTTTCAAAAAGTACACGTTATTGAAAAATTTTGATAATTTAGGAACTAACCTAAGAATTTTGTATTAGAAAATGTATTCTAAAAATGACAATTTTCCAATTACTGTTTTATTTTCAGAAAAACCAACATGGAGCTCGTTACTATCGTGCTACTGCTAATGTTAATCTTTCTACCAACACTATATCTATTTAGATCTCTCAAAGAAAGGAAACGATATATCAGTTTGATAAACCTGCTACCAGGGCCCCCAACTTACCCCATTGTTGGCACTGCTTACGAAATGATGACTGCTCCAAGAACCGGTAAGTTATAGTTCCATATCTATCAGTACTTAATAATTCGAATCCCACAACCTTTACCTAAAATAGATTTTGTTGTTAATTCTAAAAAGTACTTTTTAATCATTTTTAAAAATTAATTGAAATTAGATCACACAATTAGAAAAATAGTGACAGCATCTAAAGCATTAACACCCATTATTCTGAAAACATTCCCAAAATATAAATTTCATCTTATATCCCAATTTTTCGAAACCAAAAGTTTTAATTTAACTAAAACTTTTTTCTTTATTAAAATCCAACCATTAAAATATGAAAAAGTCTATTGCAAATTTAAATAAGTGTTCTTTATCAATCCGTTTTTATTACACTTGCTATTGATACTTAGCTGGAAAATTGCTGGAAAAGACATTGGACATGTTATGTGATTAGATATAGAATCTTTCGTGTAAATGCTTTGAAATGTTTCTCAGCCAAAACTGTTGAGGCAAGGTGCGAAGTTCACTCGTGTGGAAATTTACATTTACTTCCTTAAATATGACAAACATTGCACTCTTGTTTACGGATTATTATCGGTTTCACTTAATTTCACACCACAGCTGATACGACAATTTGTTGTTCAAAGAATTATAGCAGAAGCCTTTGCGAATTATTTATCAGCCTAATTGGGAGACTTAACAACAACAACACGTTTTTTATGCAAATAAATATTTTTGTTAATTAGAAATTAGCCGTGGCAATTTATTGACTAAGAGTGAATATATCAGTTTTTTATTTCGTTTCCTTTATCAATGTAATAATCAACCTGTGCCAGAATACAATGAAAATTTAGCTTTTTGCTTTAAAATGTATAATTAACAACATTAACAACATGCAAAAAACTTAAATATCTTGAACATCTAAGATTTAATTATAACAATAGGAAACTGTTTGACATTTTGGAGAGGTTGTTTACCAAACCCTATTAACAAAATAACTCCAGGCAAGTCTAAACAAATATTTTTCATCGAGCATTATTACGTTGAAGCCAATATATAAAATTGTATTTATAAACCAAAGATGTCATCATTTTTCCAGAGCAAATATGTTAGTAAAAATTTAAAGGTTCGTGCGTGAAGAATTCGCTGCCGTACCAGCTGTTATATCGATGAAAAATATTTTAACGAAGCGGCAATTGCCCACACCGTACTGATTAAAAATGCCTGAAATTACTAACGTTACGTGTGAAACATAATAAAGCATTCGTTCTGTAGCTTTTCCGAGAGGTCGACTGCAACAATTTAATTAACCTGCCCTTGTTATCACTGAGAAGCCTTCCGGGGTGATTTAGCGTTTTTCATGACATATTTATTCCTTCTCGTTTTGAAAACACGCACAGAAAATTTACGGCAGTTGCTGTTAAGCCTTTTGGTCGTCAAAGGCAGGATAGTTTTCTGGATAAGGAATTAATTGCATTGTGCCGTGCGATTAAGTTATAAATTGAATTTAACTGCTATATTTAAAATTTAGCTATGCCACACGGTCCCATTATTGCTGTTTATTTCTCAGTGTGATTTATTGGAATTTGTTAGTGAATTTGGAAACCGTAAATAATATTCGATATTTAATAAATTTTATAAAAGTAGCTTCGTAATAGCCCCTACAAAGTTGAATTACATTTGCTTTTATGCATAAAAAATAAACAGGTATAGGAAGTATGCTTACAAAGTCATTAAACGGATTTCATAGATGTTCGTTCAGTAGTTTGTGAATTAATTATTATTTCAATCTCATATGTTATAATTGGAAGTTTTTTTAATAGGGTATAATTAAAAACGCAATTTTATAATTGCATTATATACGATTTTAACAGCTAATTATATACAGGGTGCCTCATTAAATTACTGATAAAATTACTCACCGGTCCGGCAGACATATTCTTCTTATTAAATCACGTATCTACGAACATTATATTCACTTCTTGAGTGGTACAAATAATGTTTAGAAATGCTGCTCTTGATGTACAACACAAGCTCGAAATCGTTTCTACATTGAAGATCTAACATTTTCAAAAATGAATGATTACTCTTGAATTCTTTATGCAAACCTTTAACGAAGTTACAGGGTTACATTAAAATAATATGGACAGTCTCGGTGTTCGTAAAATAATCCATTTTTAATGTTATTAAACACGTACTAGTAAAAGACATCTCGAAACTGATTGATAAATCAAATGTTTAAAATAGTGCACGTAATCACAAAACACCTGCGGCATTTCGTTTCCTACGATAAGAAACTTGGAGTTGAACAAATTAATTCTTGAAAATTGAGTGATTATCTCACTTTATTTTACATACCAGTGGCGGGTGTAATTATTTGAGAACTTTAATAAACTATTACTAAAACGTACCTACCGATTTTTTAAATACTTTGCGAATATCTTTATTTCGGTATAACATATCTGTGTTTATTTTGTCTACCATAAATTTAGATACAACCTGTGTGTGTGTTAAACATAATGCGCACCATTCACACTTAAAGTCAAATGATTAGCTAAAATATTCTAAAGGATTGGTATAGATACTAATTAGTCCAAGTCAAAGTAAACACAAGCTGGTAACTCAAAACGATAGGACTATTCCAAATAAGCCTTAAAAAGGGTACAGACTGAGTATTTACATCGGTTTACACTTTCAGCCAGTGGTTCGCTAATTACCCGAAGTATTTATTCGGGTAAGTTTCTTCACCAGCCTATACAGAGACGATTTTTCCAAAAGAAAATTAAATCACATAAAACGACAGTAAAGCTCCAGGTTTCTTTTTCATAAAAGAGATTCCTATTTATGCGGCCGTCAATAATCTCCGTGCGAAGCTAGCATAAAGCAGGTTAATATTGACTTTTCAGCATTCGGCAAAGTAGGATATGCAATTTTTTATGCTGCGTCGCTCCCCCAATGCACACGAGATAGCCAAAATATATGGGCACTTATTCTTAGGCTCCTGTGAATAAAAATTTCTACAAATCTAGCGTTATCACGGACTGACGGTGCGGGTTGACAGATAGCGCTTCAAGCAGCCATAATCTCACATTAATAACGAAGATAAGAAGGAGTAAAGACGCGTATTTTTATTCCCTTTTTGTTGATCCTCTGTCCCCTATTCTCCCGAAAGGATTATTTATGGAATACGTGATTTTACATCATTTCTAGCTGCAAATATTGATTTCGTGGCGCGTCCGCTATCTGGCCTGCACTCGTAAAAGTTGCATTAAAACCGATTTTATTGTGACATAAAACAGCAGGAGGCAAATTCCCTCGGGAGGAATCCTTTAGGAACTGACTGCATTTACGCACAAAGCGACGCTTTGAATCGTG